>BPLR01018602.1:0-60866 GCA_021605095.1 Caerostris extrusa
AACATCTCTTTAAAGTTGTAACAATACTTTGTTATAAGAAAAACAATTTATAAATATATTGCTTTTTAAAAAATGCCATTCAACTTATTTCCCAAATTCTTCTAAATCCATTAAATTAAAGATCATATCTTCACCATTATCCTACTAAAGATCATATATTACGTAAAAATTTTAGCGAAGCGCCAAGAGCTGATTTGTTAGGAGTCAGGATCGGTGTAAAAAAATCCTCTACAAAGGACTTGAAAATTGTGTCCCCGGATTTATTCCCGGATTTAAACTGCTTATATGATATTTCAAATTTTTCGCCAGGCATATTACCCAAGACATTCGTCATTCTAAAATTTCAAACAGGTAACATTTTCATGTTTCCAATGTGTACAATAGTCAGTCTGCTAAAGCATCATTTTATTCGAGCATTCCTCCCCAAATCATCCTTTCCAGATCCATTGGGAGGTACCTTGAAGTATTTATCGTGTCTTTAATTTCTTTCGTCCAAAACTCACTCCCGCAACTAGGGCTCTGTATCCCCGCCAACAGTTGAATATGAGAGCAGGGCCTCATGATCCCACCGATGGCTTACAGTGCTTTCGAGAAGGAATTTATATGAATAATTTAAAAGTGCATTCTTCAGTTGCGCTCCAAGCGAAAGAGATCTGAATGTTACAATTTTTAAATAGGGACCTGATGACCGAATGACTACCCCTCTGCTGCTCGGGACCACAAGTTTCGGGTTCGAGTCCGGCGGTGCTATGATGTTAGTAGTGATCGGAATCCACATTAAACAGTAAGTCCCCGGTCTAATATGACTGTATAGCGTTGGACCGGATAAGCCTACCTCAATAAAACGCAAAACATATCGTCTTGAAATCTGCACCATGCAGGTAGAAGGCCTTGGCTACTACCATGGAGCTGTTGCGCGCCACTGATGAGGATAATGATGATGAGTTTCTTAGGAGGCAGCATGTGATATTTATAGCAGTCAAATCCTTTTTATAAGAGAGGAGAAAGACAAAATCTAAATCCCGTTACCAGTTAGTGTAAAAATGATGTGCTTAGAACAAAATGAACAAAGTTTTTATTGAAATCTACAAAGAATTTGCTCAGAATTTGTATAAACATTCCAAAATGGATCTGGACATTATTATATGTGATTTTTAATTATATAATAGTTCAAGAAATGGATATTTTCACAAAAATTAATAGTTTATAAACATATTAAATAGTGCATTGTATCTTATTATATTCCAAAAATCGCTGAGAAACGATCTATCTAAAATGCTAAAAATAAATCTCCACAACTATTACCTAAAAAACTTCATTTAGCAGGCACCAGGAGTCACCTGGGTACTACCAGGCTTACACCTGGCATATGAGAAATTTCCCATGATGATTAAAAATCGCACTGACATAAGTAGAAAGATATGTTCACAAAATTCTCCAAGACTCTACATCAAACTACTAGCACTGCATCTGTGACGCAAAGGATCTGGTGATTTCAAAAATTCTTTTTACCAGGAGTTCTGAATTAGCGAAACTCGATTTCTTATGGGTTTCTCTCTCCAACATGAGCAGGGAGCAAAATTTCCTATTCAAAAGAAATAATTCCAGGCTACGCATTTTTAGGGGATGGGATTTTATTTGTCAAACGAAAGGAAAGTACTTTAAAAAAGACATCAGGATTTTTTTATTATTATTTTCAAGCAACAATTTTTATTCCGACTTTAATAAAATATCCTTTCTCAAAAGCTATCTTTAAAATTTTGGAGTTAGACATTTTTACATACAACAGCTTGAAACATTTTTTTAAATTGTATAATACATATTTTAATGCCCTTTTTTAGCCATATACAGTGGAGCCACAAATTGAAGTATACACCTTAAGAAACTTGGGAGACTTTTTGCAATTACAAATCAAATATTGCTTTTTAAGATGATTGGATTTTTTTACCTTATAGTATACTTTAGTCTATGCTGAAACATACTATACTTATAAAATTGTTAGCATGTTTATTTATTTTTTACTTTGTGAAAAAAAGCGTAAAAGATCTGAGGGAACGAGAGGGAAAAGAACACCACACAAAATAGTATACACCTTTGTGATTTCCCTTTTAACTTGCACAAATTAATATTTTGTTGCATGTAATCTTTTGCTTGGATGCTGTGTAAATCTTCTTGGGCATAGACTCATACTGGTGTTTTAGTGATTTCAACAGAAATTTTAGCCCATTCTTCTCTCAGAACCTTCTTCAGAACTTCCTTGCTTGTGATTTCGTGCTCAGTGTACAGCTTTCTCAATTTACGACCACAAAACTTTTCGATGACGTTTAAGTCTTGAGACTGGGCTGGAGTGTGTAATTTTAGCTTTCGCAATGGTACAGCAAGTATAACTGCGCACAATCTTCGCTGTATGCTTGGGGTCGTTGTCCTGCTGGAATATGAAGCTTGACCCAAGCCCCAACTTACTGGCACTTCTTTTTCAAGTTATCACTTTAAAACTCCCCAAATATAGCATTTTTGTCCATAATAACATCAATAAAAAGCAAGCTCTCCAACTCCTCCAGCCGACATGAAAACCCCCAAACGACGACAGATCCACCTCCGAACTTGACTGTCTTACTGGTGGTTTTTGAAAAATCAGTGCTTTCCCAGTTTCTCTCCATATTTTTAAAATCGTCCATCGCTTCCATAAAGATTAAACTTACTTTCATCAGAAAATATTACAGTGTTCCAGAAAGAAGCATGAGACTTTAAACGATGTTCTTTGGCGAAAATGTATTCTCTTTCTTTGTCTATTCCACATACTTGATGAATGGCTTTCGTATTGGTGTACGCCCATGAAACCCATATAGGTGAAGGGTACGATCGAATTGTTTCAACTGGAGATCTTTTTTCCCCGATGGTAGAGGGACATCGATAAAGCTTAGGGCTTTAGAGGCACTCGCCCTGGATCTTTCTTTACTGAGTGAATGATCTTCCTTCGCTGTAGTGCTCAGTATTTCTTTACGTCTCTTCCAGGAATATTGGACACAGATCCAGTTTCTTTTATACTTCTGTGTATTTTTGGACACAACCACGCGTGAGTTACACTAATCAACGAAGCGATTTCTCGAAAAGATTTGCTCTCTTCGACCATTTTACAACCAATAAACGCTCAGATTCAGTAGTTTTCTCTACGAGAGCTCATTTTACGATTTTTTAATGAGAAAAAAAATATTTAAAAGCGTTGAAGTGCAATAGCACGTGTTATAAGCAGCACGCTACCCTGAAACTCTTTAAAGGAAAATTTGAAACTAAAAAAAGTGGTGGCATAATTCTTACAAATATAAGAAGTGTATACTCAATTTTGTGGCATGGTTTTCTATCTTTTCTCTCTCGAATCGCTTAACTTTTTTTCGTAATAAATAAGTTAACCATAGGAATTGTGTTATTATATGGATGGTAAAGCAGAGGATAAAGTAATCTAGGATAAAAATGTATCTATTTAAATGAATACTTAATTTGTAATTGGAAGAAGTCTAAAAGTTTTAGAGGTGTATACTCAATTTGTGGCTCACTGTATATTACTTAGATACGAGTGGAAAAGAAAACTAAATTTTCTCTTAAAAATCAAAATTTATATTTCTTATTTTTCGAAGACTTAATATTTCACATATTTTTTACTTTTTATTTAGAGTATAATGTCATTTCACATATTTATAAGCACTTGCCAGCACATATAACCGGCTTTTCACTACTCCAGAAAAAATAAAACTTATTAGCTCT
The DNA here is from genome assembly GCA_021605095.1 of Caerostris extrusa. Classification (NCBI taxonomy): domain Eukaryota; kingdom Metazoa; phylum Arthropoda; class Arachnida; order Araneae; family Araneidae; genus Caerostris; species Caerostris extrusa. The sequence goes on from BPLR01018602.1 coordinate 3,763, forward strand.
GTTATTCGGTCCTGAATGGTCAGGAGGTGGCTAGCGCTCTGGCGGCTCAGTACCACAGGTTTCGGATCTCGGTCCCGGCAGTGCCATGGATGTTTGTAGTGGTTCGAATTCACTTTAAACCGTAGGTCCCGGTCTAACAGGGTCGCAGAGGGGTTGCAGGGGTATTGTTTCTCCGCGTCCATAGCCTATCTTCCAAGCTACACAGACCTCCTGGGAGAGTCTAAGTGAGTAACGTCGATGCGCAGCGCTTGCCCTAGGTGCATCAAAGACAAGTGCTCTGATGTTTGCCAGCTGCATTAGAAAAAAAGTTTCTTCCGATTTTTAAGATATCTCCACATTTTCTGTAGATCCACGGACTGTTGCTCATTTGCAATAATATGAATTTTCTAATAAATGCAAATCGTTAAACGGCACTTTTTGTTATAATTATTTTCTGCATTGACACTCAACTAAACGAATGTATAACTTATAACTTTCTCACTTTCAGAAAATATACTATAAATACTTCATACCATCCATTATCAAAAAATTTATAAGATTTTATCATTTTTCAAAAACTTTCAGAATGATAATATGAATTTTGATATTAATTCAACATAAATATATCGGATGTTTGTAAAATACATAATTTTCTAGTCAGACAAAAGAAATCTTATGATTTAAATTAAATATTACAATATATTTCTGCGTAAGAGTTTTTTGACGCCAAGTTGCGAGAGTCGGCTTTTTGTTCTGATCCGCTTAATCTGGGAAAAACATATGTACTTACAGTTAGTCGGCGCAAGCAATAAATCGTGAAATATCGCTGAATATATATTTTATGTTTCTGAAATTTATGAAAATTTTTTAATTAAATGAGCTATTTGTTTTATGACAATGAGTAGTTTGTTTTTTCGAACTGTTTAAATGTATTGCTGGTTTATTGGCAACAACAACCTAAAAACACCGATGTTGGTGGTATTTTTTATCGGGTTAACGGAAAAGTACTAAAGTACAAAAAGAAATATTAGCAGCTCCCTGAATGGTCGGAGTGGCTAGATGGCGCTACGGTACCACAGATTTCGGGTTCGAGTCCCGGCGGTGCCATGGATGTTTGTAGGGGTTCGGAATTCATTTTAAACCGTAGGTCCCGGTTTCATATGACTGTAGAGCGTCATGGAGCAAAAAGTCCAGACTTCTACCTACGAGGTGCTCCCTCTTAATAGAAGCTGCTTCCTCCCTTCAACCATGAGTACATTTAATGCTGTACTAGGTCAAGATTAGATATCTACCAAAGGATACGATGACAACAACAACAAAGCAGAGGATAATAGCTGACATACTATGAAGGAAATGAATCTCAAGGAATACTTTATAATTCTATGTATATATGGTTTTAAACTCTAGGTTTTTGATGAAAAAGTCTCACTCTCGGCTTATACACGTATCAGCTTATTCTCTGAAATATGGGTATTAAAAAAGTAAACAGAATGGACTTCTGACTTTCTTGTGAGAATATTCAGTTTGGGTGACTAATAAATCTTCCTATCTCAGTTACAGAAACCGACATCTGTCACCGCAAAGGCAAATCGTCCCCGATAACCCTTCTTCAGTGAATGCGATAAATATCAGCGGGGAGGTGATATATCTTTTTGCCTCCTGTGGTTCTGAAACACCAAACCTTTGCAACTGCTTCTCCTCAGAAAGTTCCGAGACAGATGATATCGATTTGTGGCCGACGAAAGGCAAGGCGTTCATTCATCACATGCCGAAGTTTTTTTCGAATATGGCGAATGGTCAATTGCCGTATCATATTCAGATCTCATCCAAAAATGTAATGGCTCGCCCTGCACTGGACAAGGCCCATTGGAATGAGTGTACATTTAGTACATTTGTATCCTCTCCCTGGCAGTAGAAACGAATTTTCGGTGCAGTAACTTTCGTCGAATTACGAATCCAAACTCTTTAGTTCAGAAAACCAACTATGTTATCAGGTAGCAAAGCCAACCCGACGGTCAGGTCCAGGCTTCGTGGTGAAATACAAATACTTACGACATGTGTGCTGAGATACTGGCGTGTGGTTCCTGCTTAATAAATGTAAACGATGAGTACATCGTTTAATCGAATATTTAAAACTAAACCGCAAACTCGTAGCCGGAAACAGGAAAACGCTAAACTAAAATTACAATAGATCCAAACCTGTAGCGGTGGCATGAATGTTTGTGAGTGGTTCGGAATCGACGTTAAACAGTAGATGACTGTCTAATTAGCCCGAAGTGTGCACGAAAATGACCGTAGAGCAACAAACCGAATCAAACGTAAAATTACAATGTCTTTTCTGCTTTATATGTATTATTTGCAGATTTTCAAATGGAGTCAAGCTTAAATTCAAAATCAAAAGGGGAATGAATTTGATTTATTTCTAAATAGCGTGCTATAATCAGAAAGTTTCATTAAAACAATTTCATTTTGCATTTTGATTCTAAAAGAACTAAAATTTTTACTTTAAAAATATATACTAGAATTTCTAATGATATATTGATTCCATTAGAATTTTTTTAGCTACAAGTCAGTGGTTTTTACAGTATTTGTTCATCAGAATCACATATTTCCATAAGATTTGAAAATTTTTGTATCCTGCTAGAAGTGATGTTACCCTGTTTTTGAAACTGCAAATACATAAGATGCATTTCCTATATATATGCATTCCAAAGCAATTCAACTCAATTTACAAAAGAGAACAGCCACCTGTGTTTAAAAGATACTTGACTTTCAAACTCAATTCGATGGCATAGAATAATTATTTTAAATAATATTAATAATATAAATAATAATTTTAATAATATAATAATAATTTTTATAATAATAATAATAATAATATATAAATAATAATAGTAATAGTAATAATAATATAAATAATAATTTTTAAATAATGATTAGTAATAAAATTAGCCTGGACACAACTCTCGCAGCAAGAAACGCTAAACTAAAAGTTGCGTAATGTTTTTCCTCTTTATATGCATTATTTAGCAGATTTTGGAAATGGACATAAGATTAAAAATAAAATCAGAAAGGGAAAGAAACTCCCAAATTTATTAATAAGTAGTGTGCTATGATCAACAACTTTCATTAAAGCAGTTGCATTTTGTTTTCTAAAAGGAACAAATTTTTGCATTAAAAATATATTTTTAATAATATATTAACTCCTTTGTAAAATTTTTAGCCACAAGTCAATGCAATGGTTTTACGTTAATTACTTGTACAATAATCCGAATTTTATTTCGATAAGGTTAGAAAAGGTTTTTCCTTGTTTCGAGATGTGTTTCCTATGTATCTGCATTCAAATACAATTCAGTCCAATTTACAAAAGAGAGAGCAACCACCTGAGTTTAAAAGATATTCGACTTTTCAATCCATTACGCCAGCACAGTATTAACAGCAGTAGCAGCGAACTGAAACAAAAATCAAAAAAGCTTCACTTCAAAGCAGAATCTCGACTGAGGGAAGGCTTTATGCTAATAAAGAGAGGAAGAAATTTATAATCCGAAATCTCAGCTCGTTTCTCAAAATCTGACTGGAAGAGCGAACTTTCTCATTACTGCAGTGTGAAGTATTTGCATGGCTGTTACCTGTAACAATGAAGCACAAATATTTTCACTTGGTTGTGAGGAATTTTGAGGAAAAAATACAATTTTAAAAGACTTGAAAAGTGAGAGAGTGGAAAAATTTTTTCGTGTAATGTGACTATTTTCTAAAGGTATTTTCCCTAATACAGTTTCCATGAAACTTCAAGGTATCTTCAGCAAACTCCAAGCAAATTTGTAAACTAATTAATAATAAGTGCTCACAAAAAGTGAAAAAAAGATATACCATACGTAGCGATTAACTAATAACTCAACAACTGTAACTAATACTTACCATACTATAACAATAATTTAACATTTGAATAATTAACCACCATTTTTAGAAAAAGTTTTACTTAATACTTTTTAAAATATTTTTATACTCTTATTATTTTTTTCTATTAATATACATATTAAATTATTTGTTCAAATAAAGCTAATTCAAAAAAAATTTAATAAAAATTTAATAATATTTATGTTAAAGTTAGACAAACTAGTAATTAACAAATAAATTATTTAAAATTTATTAAAATTTCCCATTAAATTTTAAGGTAGAGATCCGTTTAGCCCTCACTTTAAATGCGTTACATATATATCATTCGTAAGTATTTATGTAGTAAAATATAACTATTACCGTAGTAACTAGAAAGCATTAGCTGGCGAGATTGTATAAGCATTGTATACAATGATAAAATAGTTATACTAATGATTGACAAATTTGAAATAATGTAATTATTTAATCTACATATCTGTCATCCAGTTTCATTCAATAGTGAGATAATATTTCGCATTCAAATTAATTCATATCAAATAAAATTTTAAGAAAAAAAGTATACATTTATAAATTTGTTGCGCATGCAATTTTTAGAATCGTAATTTTTGCATATCATGAAAACTAATTTATAAATTTGGAAGTAAAATTTATTATTAGTTTGATTTTTTATATTTATTTCAAACAAAATTTGATGATATCGATATGCTAACATTCCTCTCTAAAACATATCTTAATTTAAACTCAGTTACTTTAATATGGAAATCATAACTAATTTTATTAAAACTTATATACTTCAGTTGAGGTTTATTTTTTTATAAAGGAAATATATTTCCCTTTGGTAATTTATTTATTATTACTATTTATTTCGTATTATAATTTAATCATAAAGAACAAAGATTTTAAAATATCAATGCTCTTAAAAATCTGTTGAGTATATTTTTACAACTTTAAAATAAATCAAATAAATTAATTTTAAATATTAAAAATATTTGTAAGAATGCGCTTGAAATTTTTGTAATTCAATGTGAGTAAACATATAATAATTTACTAAAATAATTACAAATTATTTTTTTAAAAATATGAGCTTATAAAAGCACATGATATGCATTAGCTTCTTTTAAATACTATAGAAACATATTGCGTTTTGTTATACATTTATATCATATTTATATTTCGAACTATTTTACTTAATATGGGTATTTTCATTATTCTTAACCGATGTACCAAATAGCCTTATATATATTAAGATTCTGAATTAGTTTATATATTTATATTTATTTTACATTTTGTGTTACTTGAAAAGTCATGGCAAATTTGATTTTGACTTGAGATTTCGCCTCTTGTTTACGAACAAACATAATAGTTTCATCATTCATTCTTCACATAAACTACACTGGTGGACAAAATCTAAATGGAAGACATTTTCCCAAATATCTCAAAAAATACTGAGATAGAAATAAATGAAATTTGGTATGGATATGAAAGCTATTCCATGATAATAAAGAAAGTATGCAAAAACAAAATGAAAGTGCCATTCACTGTGCATGACCTATTGCCAATAAATCCAATGTAGTCTGAACTCAGGATAAAAGAGGACAATAAAAGTGAGGCTTGTACAGTGTGTGTTACCTCTTAATATGGTGTATGGTCACCCCTGGCAGACAGACAGCATGCACAACGAGTATGCATGCTGTTAATAAGGGAGTCAGGAGGGCTTGTGGAAGACCCTCCCATTCTTCCACACAGTAGCACTTTTTAACTCCAGAATGGTTCTGGGGAGGTTGGCGCATCGCAATAGCTCTCCCAAGAGCATCCCAAGCATACTAGTTCAGTAGATCTAGGTCAGGATTTGGCTGGCCAATCCATTCGTTGAATATCCTCGCTTTCCAGATACTATCATCACCATGAGAGCCCTATGTGGAGTGCACATTGTCGCTCATAAAATGAACTCGCCAACAGCGCCCTGAAAAAGACGCACATAGTGGACTCTAGACCTCTGGTACCTCTGGCATTCACAGAACCATTGTCAAACACATATGGAGCGTGTGTACGGGTATCTTGCAAAGTGATCCCTCGCCCAAAACCATGACTCCTCCCACCAAAGCATAATGGTCCCTTTGGATCACTGTTGCTAGGATGGTATCGGTTTCCAGGTTCCCTCCATATCAATAACCGTCCAGAATCAGGTTGTAGGAGCAGAATCTGGACTCATCGTGGTGAAGAGAACATTGGCCCATTGAAGCTGTGTCCAATTTTGATGTTGTCTGCATCATTCTGCATGCACTCTTGTGGGACGGAGTGAAAGCGGATGCAAATAGCGGGCTTCCCGGCATGACAGCCCTCTTTCATGGAGTCTCCTGAAACTGTCTTACCGAAATTGATGTTCCTGTAGCAGCCGCGAGGCAGCTCGATGCACTTCCTTATACCTGCTGGCTTAGCAATGCCCACAAGAATACGTAAACTTGTCTCAGGGCCAATAGCTGCGACCATATGGCAATCAACTGCAGGTTTTATGCGGTATTTTTAGAGAAATGAGAAAAATGCTTTCCATCTCTTAATTTTGTCCACCAGTGTACTTTTTTACGACGAAAACTTCTAAGACATTGATAAATGGGTTATTTTCCACACTAAGCTCCTGAATTGGTCTTTCGTCTCGTTCTGTTATAGCGAACGTAAACAACAAACAGAGTAAAACTTCACTCAAGGTTTTTTTGTGCTGTAGATTCTCTATCACATTTTTAGTGAGTATCGTTATTTGCTTTACTTAATTAAATTTCGCCAAAAATGAATTTTAACTACTGGTTAAGTCCCAAAAAGATCAACAATAATTAAACTCCCTTTCCTTCCAATTGCATTTTTAAAAACTGAAAGTAAGGTAGTTGTTGGAAAAATATACATTTTGATTTACAGATTATTTCCTTGAAACTATTTTTAACAAGGGCTTATTAACTATTGGTTTAAAATTTCTAGTAAGATTTCAATCTAGCACTGTTCCTATAGTTAACTAATTTCACTTTTATTACTTTTATCAGGCGGTGAATGAATCATATTCACAGAGGTGCCGATAGAGCCACTCAAACATTTTTGTGGTTTCGACACACACACCTTTTGTTAGGAAAACTTTTCTGATACAGACTGTAGCCTACTCTGCAGTTCCCATTGACATCACCGTAAATTAGATGCAAGTCTGCGGTTTCACTATTCGTTAAATCTCCCATCACGGCAGAGAACACAGAATAAGAAAAAGTAGAGTGAACATCAGGGTTGTCGTCAGAGGTCTTGAAATTCGTCACGTGACGGATTTCAGTTTGGTTATTGTGCCCGTCTGTTGCGAGACATTCCGTTTCCTAGTCCGTTCGTGCTCCCCCTTAACGCATCACTTCCGACCCTACATTCCTGTACAAAATATATGCTTTCAGTAACCCGTAATACCCCTTCAGAGTCTCATGACCGTTAAATCACCTTGCACTTTTTTTTTGCATACTATTTCGCTGAATGTCAAAACCGGGGATAAAAGCCTTTCGAAACCAGGTGATCCTTTAATACAATTAACAATGTATTTATTTCCTCCCCTGCTATTGCATGATAGTATAAAAGTGAGAGAAAGTCCTGTATGATCGAGTGACTAATGCTCGGCGTGACTGTTCTGTGCCATGTTCACCAGATATTTGTAGGTTCGAATCCACTTTGCCGTAGGTCCTGTCTAATTTGATTGCAGAGCGTTGGGCGTAGGACGGACAACCTTAACCCGTTAAAAGTCAGCGTCACGGAGCCAAGTCAGGACTTCTACCCGACAAGCGCTCAACAGAAGTTGTCACCTTTTCCTCTTCCACAGTATACCGCAGGGGTTCTTTGGTCTTGGTCTAAAAGTTGCTGATTTACCAAGTGTGATAAAAACAACAACATAAAAATCAGTTATATTTTTTGAAGTATTTTTTCTGACGTATAACTTATTTAAATGCCTTAAAGAGTTACAGATTAAATGCCTTAAGAGTTAATAATTATTATACATTTATACTACAGTTTTATAATACGATTAATTCAAAAATTAAATCATCTTATTTGTAGTTGATTTAGAGAGATAAATTTATAAGTAACAAATACCATAAATATTGAAATTAGGAAAATGGAAAATTAAATTCGGTTTCTCTCCAGTTAAAGATACTTACTGTCGAAAATAATCATTATAATTACAATAAAAAACAACAGTTGGATAAAAGAAAATAAGTGTTTGAAAACGTATTTTATTTTAATTCAATAAGTCCGATTTTTACACATGGGCAGTAAAAAACAACCCATAAAAATGTGGTTTGATACTTTTTTCTTTTTATCCACAACTGAGGTTTAATGGTGAGTACATTTTGCTCTCAGAATTGTTAAAGTAAATCAGATAGAAAGGTTTTTATTAAAGGATTTATTAGTTGGTTTGCCTTCAAAACTCTCAGACTTTTTTTCAAGATGTAAAAACAAGTACGTACTTAATGTCTTAATTCATTATTTTTGTTTAGTACTTTTCAGCAGCTAACTTTTGTTCGCGTGTTTTTAACTCGATAATCAAAAAGTCTTTCTGCCAAAAATTATCTAATTGGTTCTGTAATTGGATTCATTTAATACATCGCGACATGATTCTTCATTTCATTTCTTTTCGTGGCAGGGATTTGTGAACGTTTAAGAAAAACAGAAATCATTTTTTCTTTCTCTTTTAATTCTATTTTCCTTTGTCCTTTTCCTTTCTTTGATATTTTAACATTTTCATTTTGAATTTTTTATGTGAAAAACATCATCAAAAACTGATACGGTAGCTCGTTCAGGATTGAGCGTTGTGTTTTCATGTCTACTTTGAAATGTTAATAACTTCAAACTGTTCACATAAATTTGGATATCCAATAAGTTGTTCGTGTAAAGGATGGTTGAAATATACTATTGAGATGAAAACAGGTAGTTTGGCCTTTTTTTCTAGAAATAATACATCCTTAAAGATCTACACTTAAAAATTATTATAGTAAAATTAAATTTAATTATCGGTCATCTTAGTGATCTCACTGAGATCACCTACTGTAGTTCGATCTTTCAGATCACTGTACATTAGTACACATTACGCTGCTAATTTTCAACAACTGATGCTACATAATAATAATAAACTAGAAGTTATTTTATTACATAAAGTAAAAACTAATTAAATAAACCCTTTTATAAGTTTATTTATTAGTTGACATATGTTAAATATTTTTTCTATTAATAATACACTCTTAAAAATCTACATTTAAAAATTGTTATAGCAAAATAAAATTCAATTATGTTTTTTCCACACCACGAATAAGCAGTTTTTGTGATCTGTATTTTAAATGAGGAATTTAATTTAATTTTAGTTTTTAATTTAAATAATTCAATTTCAATTTATTTAGAGTTTAACTTTATTCGATTCCTTCTATTAGCTCACATTCTCCCTATATATATCTTGTTCAAATTTCCAATCGTTCATAAAATACTTTTTATTCATTCACTGGAAGTTCAAATTCCTTTTTTTTAACTTGTAGTGGATGACACTGGATGTTAATACAGTTTTTCAAATATTAATTCATTAATTAAATTTAAGTAATTAATTTTTAGATTTTTTTAGATTTCAGTTGCGCCATACATATCTACCAATAGAGGGCGCCAGATAAACTTAAAAAAAAATGAATGAAAATTATTTATAAAGGACTTTCTGCAATACAGTGAAAAAAGTAGGAACTGACGTTAAAAAAATTTTATATTACTTGTTTTTAGGAATTAAAATTAATTTTATTTTTGACTTGATCTATAAAATTAAAAATCATTACTTTCTTAAACCCATTGTAACTATCGATGCACTGTACAAGAAATATTTGAATAAATTTAACAAAATTTGTTGAAACATTTTGGTGCGTTGAAATTAAATTAATATATAAGCATTAAAATAATTAAAAAATACAATAATCATTTAATATCATTTACCATTTTATTAAATAATTGTTAAGTTGGTGCTCTCTATTTTAACATTTAATGCATTTTGCCACTTCAAAATGAATCTGAACTTCAAAATGTCTTTAAGCACAACGGCAACTTAAACGCTGACTAACTTGATAGCACCGCATTGTTATATCAGCCCTAGACAAACTGCACATTTTAAACTTTGTGTTCCTTGATCATTTCTCGGAGACATCACCATAACCTCTTAAACGAAAGAATTCACAGATCCAATAGATGATCGCCAGATTTTACAGCACCCACTGATCTCTTCTCCGATTCTAGCGCCTTTTCCTCTCCCTAAAGTCAAGCATCTCGATGAAACTGCAGGAGTTATGGCGGCGGGGGCGCTCGCGGCTGTTGGGGCTCGTAAATTGGTGGGGGGCCGATAGAGGTGCGGGGCGCAGACTGAAATGCCCCTGCAATCTGGATGATGTGATGATTAAGAAGAAAAGTGTCTCGCGTAATGTTCGACTGGAATTTTTGACATTGATCTTGTGGATGATTTGGCATTTTGCTTGTATTTCTTCATTTCTGTGTGCGATTCTAGTATGGTTAGAAAAAAGATTTAAAAAGAAGGATTCTTGTTTTAGAATTTGTATATATTGTAATATCAAACAGCTGTTTGAGTATTGTATTAAAAGTTTTATGAGTTTCATCACGTAAAAAGAATGTATCCATAAAAGTCGTTTATTTAAAAGTGAAAATTTTCGTAAGTATCTGATGTAACATTCATAAACAGATAGAGACTATAATGTTATTTTTCGTAAACATACAAAGATTCTAATGTAAATTTAGTTCACTGTAATCTGTCTGTTTGTGGAATAAATTTTTACGAATAACGGCATTTTGCTCGTATTTGGATCTTTCACTATCATTTCTGTGTGCGATACTAGTATGGTTAAAAGACCCCCTAAAAGAAGGATTCTGCTTTTTTATGTATGTTAAAAAGAAGATTTGCTTCTTTTACATGTATGTTAAAAGAAGGATTCTGCTTTTAGAATTTGTTGATATTGTGATATCAAACAACTGTTTCAGTTTTGCCTTAAAAGTTTTTATGAGTTTCATCATGTAAAAAAAAGAATGTATCCATAAAAAGAATCCTTTTATTTAAAAAAGAGAAATTTTTCATAAGCATCAAATCTAACATTCATAAACAGATAAAGACTATAATACTAATTTTTGTAAACAGACAAAGATTCTAATGTAGATGTAATACACATTGGAGTCTTTGTCTGCTTGTGAATGTATTTTTAAGGAATAAATTCTGGCACAGGTAATTGGTGCCACAGGTTTCGATTCGGTCCCGGCAGTACCATGGATGTTTGTAGTGGTTCAAAATCCTCTTAAGCCATAGGTCCCGGTCTAATATGACTGTAGAGAGTTGGGGTGACAATCCTACTCCGTAAAAAGTGAAGTCAGAGTCATGGAGCCAAGTCAGACTTCTACCTACGGGTGCTCCATCACAACAGAAGCTGCTCTCTTTCCCTTCAACCCTGGAGTCCATATGGGTTCGTGGGCTTTATCTAGATGTCCAAATAAATAGATGGATAAGAAACAGTAACATCAGTAAGTTAAAATGTTTTTTTTTTTAAGTTTAAATCAATTAAGAAAGATTTTTTTATAAAATGTATATTCAAATCCAGAAACAGGTGAAATTGTATTAAAGCTGCAATTTTCAAAATCAATTCTAATTTTAAATTTTTAATTATTTGCTGCTTGATCCATTTTTTAAAACAGCAAAATATTCACAAAAATAATTTGCTCGAAGATGTTATGTTAAACATATTTAATTATTATTCAAATATATTTTTTGTGGATAAATATAAAATTAGTTTTTATGGTTTATTTTCGAATATAAGCCGTTCCGTTTAGAAGTCTAGTTCGTTTAGCCGTTCCGTTAGAGTGTTTTCTTCCTCAAAAAAACTTTACCCAAAATTCAAAACTTTATATAAGCCGAAATACAAAAAAAATCTTGTAAAGTGCACAAACATGCTCACCCAAGTGTGCGAAAATGTTGCCAAACTAGTAAAAACAGTTGAAATATTTTCAAACAAAATCCCCATAAAATCTCTCCAGACTCCAGCGACGACAGTTTTAACTTTTGGTAATCCTATCTTAAATTAGCACATTATTTTCATTAAGTTTTTGTCCTGTACACAATCTGTGGTAACTGTTCTGGTTATTACACAGTCCAGTCACATTAATGTGACCACCACCTACTTTCGACGTCAACGTGAAATAACCCATCACAAAAAGGCAGATGGCAACATATTACAGTGAGTGTATATAAAAAATTCCCTTAATATCTCATAAATACCGCAATACCCCATTCCACACTCCCATAAAACCAGAATATACAAGAGTGTATATTCTGCAGCTTTTTTTCGAATGGTGGTCACATTAATGTGACTGGACTGTGTATTTTCTGTGCCATTTAATATTTTATCTGAAATATGAGCTGGAAGAAATTCTAACATTGGTTGGTTTTGGTACATTTCCATTAGCCTTTCGTAAACAATAAAGTACAACCAACAATAGTACAACCAGACAGTCGCATTGGGCTAAATAATGGCAGAACGAGTGCCCCTCGTGTGCCACTCATAGGATTATTCATGTTGTTCAGGCACACCCTAAAGACACCAGGATAGTGTAGAATTCAGGCCATATCTTCATTGAGAAGAAGGACTTTTAAATGCTACTCAAAGGATTATTCGTGTGAGTGTTAGCCCTCATAATGCATATGGATAGTGTAAGAATCAGTCAAATCATTGAGCGGCAGTCCAGCCCATTGAGCGACAGAGGACTTCAAATATCACCCATATGATTATTCATGTAGTTGCAGACCTTCCGTAGTAAAACCCCTAAGTTATGTAGGATTCGTCTATATCTGACCATTGAGCGTTAGAGAACTTCAAGTGCCACTCATAAGATTAAATGTGTGGGTACAGTAGTACACCTGAGTAGTGTGCAATCTAGTCTATATCTGCCCATTGCGCGGCAGAGTACCACCCATAAGATTATTCCTATGAGTGCAGGCGTAATACCCCCTGTATAATGTAGAATACAGTCCATATCTGCCCATTGAGTGACAGAGGATCCCAGGTATCACTTATAGGTTTATTTATATGGTTGCAGACCAACCGTAGTACACCTGGGTAACGTCGACTCCCTTCCATATCTGCCATTGAAGGACATAGGTCAAATGCCATCCATGGGATTATTCGTGTGGTTGCAGATCTTCCATAATAAACCTGAGTAATGTATAATCCAGTCTATATCTATCCATTGAGCGCCAGAGGATCTTCAAATGCCACCCATAGGATTATTCGTGTGACCAGAGGCCACCCATAATACAGCTGGGTAGTGTAGAATCAGACCATATCTACCCATTGAGCAGCAAGAGAATCTCAAGCGCCACTCATAGGATTATATGTGTGAGTGCAGACCCTAAATAATTGCATCTGATCAATGTTTCTACTACAGTCTATATCTGCTCATTTTGCGTCAGAGAATCTTAAATGCCACCATAGAAGCCATAGGGGGAAGTTGCTCCGTAGTACACTTCAGGTCATGTAGGTTCCACTTTTCATTTTGTTGTTTAATAAACAACCTTAGTAACTCCATAAATAATACTCACTCATTACTTACTTTAACTCCTTACTTAACATAAGTAATTCGTTTAAAAAATAATTTTTAAACGCATTTTGTACAGTGATGCTATAAATACACTCTGATTAATTATTAAATAACATGTTTAATGATTATAATAGCTATACTTATATTGAAAATAGTTTATTTATAGATTATAGCTATTATTATAAGCTATAAATAGTTTATTTATAGCTATAATAATAGCTTCTAATTTATAAGCTATTATTATAAAATATGTTATAAATTGTAATATATTAGGTAAAGATTTATTTATTGTAATATATCAAATCTTTTGAAGATTAATATTGTGAGTAAATATCCAACATCATCGAAAAAATATTATAAATTTTTCAATTAAGCACAGGTTACGTGTATAGAAAAGCTGCCTTTAACATAATTGCTGCAAAATACTCAATAAAGAACTTTCTTTATTAAGACAACTATAAACAAAGAAATAGCTAGGGAATTAATTATTAACTTGCACACTGATATAAAAGAAAGTTTAATTTTCTCACAGAGATTATTAAAAGTTGCCGTAAATAGAGTCAAAACTGATTTAACTTCTAAAATTGCTGGATTAAAAAGTACTTTGATTAAATTTCTCGAATAAAGCTTAGTAGCTAAACTTATTATAAAAAACAGATTAAGAATAAGTTTTTCAGAAACTTCATGCTGCTTTTATTTTAAACATTTCTCACTAATTAAATTCTATGTAATTTTCTTTTGTTTGATCTGTTTAAAATTCAACATATTTATTTTTAGTAAATAAAACTATTATTTGAAGACTCAATATTTTTTCCCAAAAAATTAACATTAAAATGAAAACTTTTGTTTAGAAAACAATTATTTTTAAAACAAATATTTAACTTCCATTTTTTTCTATTTTGTTTATTGATTAACTTATTTTAAAACTTGTTTTCAAAATAAAAAAAATTGTTAATGAGATATACTGTAACGTTATCTCAACTTTCAAAGCACACAAATATATTTAGAAATAACACTGTTTTTAAATGTGGCAATGAAAATATTCACATAGTATATGTACACATATTTACCTTTACGATAAATAGATAGACAAATATCTTAAGTGCTTGGCAACTATCACTTCTTAAAATATATATGCTGGGGAGGAGGGGTTCAAGTATTTTTTTACAACAAGAGTTTGATTCTCACAGTTCTTGTAAATTCTTGAGTACTAAAACTATACGAGGATAAGAAAAATGCACAGAGTAAAGCAATTCATTCATTTAATTCCTCACCAACTGGAGTGTCTTTAAATGTATTTTCTTGATTATATCTCGAATAAAATAATGTGCGAGGTATAGTTTCTTTTTATTTTTTTTTTTTAATTTAGCATATTTTTATTAAGTTAATTTCTTCATTCATTTCTCTGTAAAGTCTTATATCTTTAAAATTCCATTGAGTTCTCTTGTAACTAAATTTAGATGAAATTAAAATACTCATTGGCATTTCCTACTGAACAAAATATAATATCATATATTTACAAATGTAAAGCAGAGAATTGCATGGAGTTTTACCCCCAAAAATTACCTAATGTTTAAAGCCAGTATAGATGCCCGGATATCCCGGGTTGCCCATAGGGTGTTGTAGTGATTCGGAATCGACAAACCGTAGGTCGGTCCTAATAGGATCGTAGGCGCTGCGGAGGCGTTGTTACTCCGCGTCCGTGGCGCTTTACCATCGTTACACGCGCCCCCTGGGTAATGCAAAGTGGAATTGGTAACATCAGCGCAGCCTTATAGCGAAAGATCACGGTCTGTTTGCCACTTCATTAGAAGAAAAGAAGAAAAAACAGTATAGAGAAGCCCAATTCAAAGGGGAGGGCGAGGAATTCTGCCACATTCAAATAAGTCTCTATGTAGGCTTTGAAAATGTTGCCAGTAAGTAAAATGAGTTGGATAGTTTCCAATCAAATCGTTGTAAGTAATAATTACATAATTCTGGCAGCACACTTTTTAAAAGCTAATGCATCGTTTCTATTATAGTATAGTCTCGCATGTAATCTATGGGATCTGTGTTAGTCTAATTTTCTTTGCATGTTTATTTCTGTCTGAAAGATGAGGCGGAAGAGAAATTCATATCAGACAAATTTCAAACTATAGGTGTTCAAGTTTTTCAAAAATGTTTTTATATTTTCCCAAGTTGGTCGGGAACAAATTTCTCCAACATCAGATTTTTCGTTTTTACGATGTCGCAACAAGCCAGCAATATAAGCAATTTTGAAAATGAATAGGCATTGTTATAAAACGAATATTATATATTATATATTTTCTAAAATTATAAAGTACGTGCATTCCATGTAAGTTTCATATGTTCCATATAAAGGTGCATAAGTACGTACAATTCTTTAGATCAGTGAATCGCCCGACTCGTGGCTCAGTGGTAGCTCTCGCCGGTGGGGAGCATTAGAGGCGGAGGTTCAATCATTTTGCAGACGCTGTTTCAAAAAGCAAGGGGCTCGATAGCGTTATGATATTCAGCATCTTTGCCTCTTGAATCGCATATTACCTGGTGGGAGTTTCCCAGGTTTTATCTCTTACGATGCCCCAAATGCGGAACACTTTCTAAAAGTCCTTCGGAAGTCCCTACCCTCCTTCTTCAACGACACGGAGCCAAGTCAGACTTCTACCTACGGGTGCTCCATCACAACAGAAGCTGACTCACCCTCCCCCCTTTCTCTCCTTCCATGAGATCACACGGTTTCTTGGTCTTCGTCTAGATGTTGTTGTCTAACAAGTGGGATAAGAAGATATTCTTAAGCAGCAAATAGACGATCAACATGGAATGCATAAGCAATTTGAAAATTTACTGATTGGTTTTTGATTAGTGTGATTAGATGCATACCTTTATTTGGTGTGATTAGATGGCAAGGTAATCACCTTGCCATCTAATTACACTAAATAAAGGTAATTAAATAAATAGCACTACTCCTGTGGCAAGAGGAGACCAAATGTGATAAAATGAACAGTTGTTAATCGTGTCCAGGACAATGCGATGAAAGGTGCTCAATATGACCATCCTCATTCATCAAAAAAGACTTCGAAAACCATGGAAATATGAAAATGAAAATATATGGGAGTTATTTATCAAAACCAAATCCTATTACCTTCAGAAATCCATGCTTAATCAATAGCAAACATCATAAATCTAGGAGTTTGGATGAAAATTCGCAAATATTTATTTCAAAATCTCATCTCCTTCTTCTATGTAAGGTAGATACTCTCTGTGGGATACAGAGAAAAAATCACAGCGCATTATTCACGTAGTTTTTTCTGAAAGAAGACATAATGGAAACCTTTCGACATACATCGTAAAGGAAATATTGTTATATAACGAATTGCCAAAGAATAAAGCACAAAAACGATATTGCTGGGAAAGGAAACATTCATTCAAGGAAACATTAAATAGTGCAAAACAATAAAAAAGCTAATAAAAATATATATGTAGCATTTGTTGCTTTTCTATTTGAAATTGCTTCATTGTACCGCATGTTTATTTCAACGATAATTATTATTAATGTGAAACTTGATGTACAAATGAATTTTAGGGTAAAAATTCTTGCAAGCAAGCAAATTTTTTTAAATATCTAGTGAATCGAAAGACATGCTAATAAATTAAATTATATGTTTCGAAAAATATTTTGAATTATGCTTTAATTATCTGGTTGTGGAACATTACAACATAAATAATCATTATAAGTAATGAACAATAGCATAAAATATAAATGTTTGGTTGGGATTCTTTTTGGTTACATCTTATTTCAAACTGTTGTTGACTTAACGATATTTGTTCATTATTGTTTCATAATAATATAAATGATTTTATTTTTTTCTGTTAGTTTAAATTTAAGCAAATAGTTTTATACAATTATAATGAACTTTCTTTTCAATAATTTTCATATAATGTCAAATTTTCTTTGAACTTTAAAAAAGATAACCATTTTATCTCTGGTAAATCAGAAATTTTCTAAATATTACACGAATTAGTTATGAAGCAAACAAATTTTTCAACAAGAATATCCTCACAACAGTTTTTTTTTAACAGTAACCATCTGTCTTCTTATCATTTATCATATAAATCAGTTTTATATGTGGGTATTATAATGAACAAATGAAAATTCAGAAAAGCATATACAATTGCATCATAGTAAAAATAGATGCTTTATATTTATTTATTATCAGCAAGATTGCCTTAAATTTAATTATTTATTTTTTTCAATAAAAATGTAGTATTTAATAATCTAAATAAATCTTTAATATTAATTTATAATTCTTATAGGTATGTTCTTGTTGGTGTTGTTGTATCCTCTTGAAGCGTGCAAAAAAAATGAGGCGATAAATCAAATCTCATCACTTGCTTGTTGCTTGCCCAGCTGTTGCAGTAGCCATGCAAAAACAATCAAATATCGTAGTGCTTAAAAAGAATAATATCTGCTATGTTGATTGGCCCAGCTCAGTGTATAAATCCTCTTCCGGGGTAGGGTCAGACAATGCATGGCTGCAACAGCTGGGCAAGCAACAAGCAAGTGATGAGATTTGATTTGATTTATCTCACGGTATTCTTGCACGCTTTTGGGCTAATCAGACCGAGACCTACAGTGTATAAACTTTCCTCTGGATCCGTGGATTCCGAACCACTAACAAACATCCATGCCACAGCCAGGACATGATGAGGGAGTAAGCTCGACATCAGGGCAGTTGCCACACATTTTTGGTATTTTTTAACGTCATCCGCAGAAATTTTTCGGTATTTTTGCTGGTGCTTCATCCTTTTAATCTTGTGAGAGTAGTAGTTGTTTTTCCCTCAGGCATTTAGTTCTGTAATTTGATATTTAGTTTTAATCTAGTAGAAAATTATAAGTTTAGAGCATTAGCATCTGCAAGGGAAGTAGGAATGGCGGTCTGATCCAGACTGACAATCTTCACCCAAAAAAATCTGCAATTTCATTAAATTTAAATCACATTTATAGGATCCATTCGTAGGATACACATTCCAGAAAAGAGTGGTATGCTCTAAAAAAAGATATAATTTCAAGATCATACTATGAAAATCTTTAATAAGAGCTTACAAGGCAGATATTGAGTCAGTGAAGACAATAGTTCCATTCATTTGTTAAATAGTTGAAGGTAGACTCATATAGCCCTCAAGTGCCTTTTTAAATGCCCAGCAGTTCTCCTGTGTAGTTTGATGCAATTTTTCCAGCACCAGTTACAGCAATTTCACCCACTGTATGGTAGCAGTGATGGAACCAGATGAGGGAATTTATTGTTTTACATATAGGTATATAATTCATACTGCACATATAGACAAAATTCTATAAGATTTTTAATATTAATTATAATCAAGAGTAGATATGTTTTTCAAAATGTCCCCTAATAATCACTGTTATTGAAAGACACTAATCTTAAATTGCCTTGGATTTATATTGTGCCTGGGGTTAAATTTAAATATTAACTCAAATAAAATGTATCTATAAAAACAAATCAAATAACGGTTCAGATGGGGAAAATCATACTTCATTTATGCATACTTTTTAAAAAGCAAATTCATTGAATTTCTTTAATTGATAAATATTCATTAATTATATTTCCTAGTTGGGCAAGACTTAAATTAATACGAAGTGTAAATCATTATCTTATCTTTCGCACCCAAAGTGCTATTAGAATAAAAATATATTTATATTTCATATAAATATTTTATAATATATATATATATATATATTCCTCCCCACACACTGGTATCTGTAGAGTCCACCAGTACAGTTCAGAGAAATTAGTCAGTAAGCCTTAAGACTCTCACCCTACAGTAAGTGCCAGCATAACCTGCGCTCCCAGTTTTAGTTTATAGTCTCTCATCCCTGTAATCATTCATCATTAATCCTCTTTTTTAACTGGCCTACAGAGACCTCACACCTGGAGTGGAAGTATACTTGCCCCTGCGCGTGTCTGAGTTTCTGCAGTTTTCGGCTTTCTAGAATTGGAGTTCCTTCCATGAATCTGTAATTATCTGTCTTAAATGTGCTAAATATTGCAAGTCCCTAATTGTATCTGTGTGGTGTTTGTAGGTATATAAATAAAGCTGTATGTTCTCAAACCTGTCCCCTCAAACCAACCACACTCAGTTACAAGCTGGTTGCCCAACGTGCACACCACAATACATATTTTTAGTTGCGTTTAGGAAAGGAAATGTAATCAAAAATATAATTCTTAATTATTATCAATATTTTGGCACTTCTACTTTAGAAAATGTATTCTACACACACCCATACAATAAAAAACATGTCGACACATTTTCATTCTTTTTTGAGTAATGATCAAAGTTCTGACGCCTAAACAAGACAGAGTCCATTAATATTACTTTGTTGAAAAATGAATTTACTTGTCATATTTCCACGGATACTTTTTAGCCAAAATATTATAAATTGTTCTGCAAACTATAGGCAAGGTTTACTTTTACAGAAATTGAGTGTTTGTTTTTTGTTTTTAAATTTAAACTGAATTAGGATTCTGTCCAGAAATGATTATTATTATTATTATAGAGCCAAAAAATATACTACTGTGCCCAAAAAGTAAGATCAATCATTTTTTTTCAAAAGCTCTTTATTTATTCTTCCAAATTTATTTCATCGCCTTCAAAGTAATCCGCTCCGACACATGTGCACTTAAGCCACTTTTTTTTCCAATCCCCCATGCATGCTAAAAATGTCATCGGCAGGATGGCCTTCAAAGCGTGGTGGCAATTCACGTTGAATTTCAAAACGGTGACCCGAGAGTGGTCTTTTTGAGTTTAGAATGGCCAGAAGGGTAATTGGTGTGAATACAGTGCTTGTGAAACGATATGATCCCATTTTTACTGGCGAAAAGTCACTTGAAGAATCAAAGCATTGGAGCTGGAGCATTCAGTGTTTTCGGTACCAATCGAGATTTGACGTGAAGCTGAGGCCCAACATTTAATTGATCGATCCATTTGAAATTCCAAACATCATCAGCAAGGTTCTAATTGTAAATCGACGGTTTACAAGCACCATTTTTTAATTCTTTGGACGTAAGCTTCGTTGGTTGAGTGGATGGCCGACCAGAGGGTTCTTCGTCTTCAACGCGTTCTCTGCCTTCTTTTGAACTGTTTGTACCCCTCTCTAAACATTTCTTTCCGATATAGGGCATGCTCACCGAATGCCTTCTGCAACATTGTATACGTTTCCGCAAACAAAACTGAATGAAGTTCTTTGCACAATTCATTCTGACATTCTTAAAATCGCCGGAATCAGTTTCAGCGTCTCACAAAGCCAAGCGTAACTCAAACACACTGGTGAATATTTTTGGACGTGAATTTTCATTGTGATGCAAGGGTAAGTGCCAGCAACCTAAAAGAAAAAATTAATTCCATATGCTCGAAAATTTTAAATTGAAATTGGTTTTACTTTTTTGGGCATAGTAGTATATTAAGTATATGTGTATAAAATCTTTATCTTAAGTTGAAAAAGTTAATTATGCAGGTTCTCTCTCTCTTTCAAATACAAAAAAAACGATTTACCCAACTCAAAAATAATAATAATATCCCTTATAACAGCCATTTTTCCAAGTTTATGAACATTCTTTTTTAAACAGTAGCACATAAATGTTAGAAAAGGAAAAGGCAAATATTTTATGTTTCAACCTAAATATTCTAAATATAAAAAAACAGAGTAGGGCACTGAAGAGTTACACTTTTCAACTGAAGTTCTGATACCTTACGCTTTCCTTTTCTTACAAATTATTATAAGTGGAACTTTATATAAGGGAACCGCGTTTCCCAGTTTTTATGGGCAGAGTGCTTGAAGCAGCTGATTACCACGTTTTATTTGTTGTGCCCAGAAAAGTGCCCGCAGTTATTTTCTTTGTGACATGGGACGTCACTACAGTGAGGGGAAATCGTTTTCTTCAGCTTATCTTTTTTGCACTCTTATGAATGAAATGCGACAGGAAACTGAGTTAGTGCTGAATTTTGAAAGGTGTCTCACAACTTAAAAATTAATTTCTCAAAGTCTGTTTAAAAATAGATATTAGTTTGTTAAAGTGCCCGTGTAATTGTCGCTACTGGTGAATTTTTACGAGTTTTTTCCCAACTTTTTTTAATATACTACTGTGTCTAAAAGAAAGACAAATTTCCAATTTAAAATTCCGGGGCTTATGGATTTCAATTTCCCTCCCCTTTTTAGGTTGCTGGCACTGTCCTTGACATCTGTGTGAAATTGGACAGCAATTTTTGAAATGTCTGAATTAATTGAGCAAAGATGAGATTTTGTTTGCGGTAAAGTATAGAATGTTGCAGAAGGCATTCGGTGAACATTCCTGTCCGGAAAAAGTAATGCATAGAAGGGTGGTATAAACAGTTCAAAGACGGCAGAGAACGCGTTGAAGACGAAGAACCAATCTGGCCGACCATCAATCTCAACCAACGAAGCTCATGTCCAAACAGTAAAAAGATTTGTTGATTGCCAACCGTCGATTTACAATTAGAGACCTTCTGGGGATGTTGGAATTTCAAAATTCCATTTTAAAAGATATTTTTGGGCCTCAAACGCATTAAATCTTGATTGGTACCGAAAACGCACTGAATGCGTCAGCTTACAGTATTGCGTGATTTTTTTGTGACTTTTTCGCCAAAAGTGAAAACCTATATCGTTTCACAACCACCGTATTCACCTGATTTAGCACTCTCTACTTCTGGCTAGCTATTCTCTAAGCTCAAAAAGACCACTCTGGGTTCAAAAAATCGCCGGAATCAGTTTTAGCATCTCAGAAACCAAGCTGTAACTCTAGCACTAATGAATATTTTGATGTAAAATTTCACACAGAGTTCAAGGACAGTACCAACAACTTAAAAGAAAAAAAAATTTAAATATCATCTGCCGTTGGAAATTTAAATTGAAAACTGGTCTTACTTTTTTTTTTGGACACAGTAGTATGTGTGAATTATTGTCTTTTGTATCTGTTGCCTCATGTATAAACAGCTCTATGTCTATAGGGAAAGTCATTGGCTGATAATGCAAATATCCTGTCTGGGGTGAGCTGGCTGGAGAGTGGGAGAAAAGTAACAAGAGCATTGTGAGTTTGGTTTTGGAATAAAAAGAGACGTGTTACAGTCCGCTAGTGCTATGTATTTTTATTCATAGGCCATAACAGTAACAAACCCTCATTTTAACATTTTAACACGCTTGTAGAACAGATATCCACTGTGATGTTTTTGTGTTTCAAAAAAATTTCTGAAATAAGAAATTGCATTTTGTAAATTTTGAAAAGTAAAATGTGCAGATTGCAAAAGTATTTTAGAGTTAAAGTAGCCCTACTAACCGATCTTGAACTAATCGTCACTAAGCCAATCTTTTCTATCAAGATTATTTTAGAAAAATTAAGTTTTTAAAAATTATTTTTGTATTTAAAAAGTAACAAAGTTAATTTAAATTTTTTTAAAAGTAATTGCAGTAATTATTGCATTGCTTTTGCAAACCGTCGATTTACAATTAGAGACCTTGTTGATGATGTTGGAATTTTAAAAGATCCGTCAATTCCACTTTGGACCTCAAACGCTTCAAATCTCGATCGGTACAGAAAACACTGAATGCGCCAGCTCACACTAATTGATTCGTCGGGACTTTTTCGCCAAAAATGAAACCCATCTCGTTCCACAAACCACCGTATTCACCGTGCGACTTCTGGTTATTCCTAAACTCAAAAGACCACTCAGGTGATACCGTTTTGAGTCGATTGAAGAGATTCAACGTGAATCGGCGCGCGCTTTGAAGGCCGTCTCTGCCGATGACTTTTTAGCACGCATTGCGGATTGGAGAAAAAGTTGATATGTGCATTGTGTCCGGAGGGGATTACTTTGAAGGCCATGGAATAAATTTGGAAGAATAAAAAAGAGTTTTTGAAAAAAAATAATTGCTCTTTCTTTTTGGGCACAGTAGTAGTGTTGAATTTTTACAGAAGACATCTGAGAATTTTATTTTTTAAGTTGTCAAAGTCTGTTTATAAAATAGGTATTAGTTTGTTAAATGTGTTCGTGTAATTGTCTTTACTGGTGAATTTTTACGAGTTTTTTTTTTTTTTCAACTTTTTTAATATAGGTAAATAAGCAAAAATTTCATCCTCAGCAGTGGCATCCTATTTAGTCGAGACAAAATCCAATAGGCATCTTTTCTTGGGGAGTGCATCCAGAAAGATTATCTCATCATAAATTGTGGTGGTATTGCCCAGACTTTCTTGCCGGTAATGACTGTTCTGATCGAACGATTCCAATTTTAAGAGAATGTGAATCATTCAATTCAAAATTATAAATTCCTGTAAAGAATTGAGAAATCATAAATTGCCTGTGTTTAAAATAATATTTCATGATTTCTGTACTTAAATTAATTAATTTGAGTAACAGTTGTGTTACTATTCTTCGGATTTTGGTTTATGTTTGTCAGATTTTTACGCAATTCAATGAATCTTTTGGCTGAGATGACCCTTGGAACTGCCGAAATGGACAGTGCTGAGGCCTACCTGATTGAGACGCATTCAAGAACGGGAATTTACCTCTGATTCGAAACTTTCAGAGAAAGGGGATATTTGTAACCCAATGGTAAGTTAAAAAGTTACATCCCTTCTTAGATTTGGATGGGATATTACATGTCGGTGGATTGAGTATTATCAATATTACTTTAGAAGACACTTACACTTTTGAATCCATACTCTAGTTTTAAAATACTTAGGATAAGAAATTAATTGTCTTACTTGAAAAAAAAAAAAAGCAGAATTGTGTCTGCCAATAAAGCCTTTTGGGTTAAGAAAGTTTAAATCACAGTTCATAAGCAGAAAAACAAAAATAACATGTTATATAAAACCCTTATTAGACCTATTTTGGTCTACGATTCAGATGGGGCTGGGTGAAAATTGAGTCTAGCTTCTTAAAAGATCTGTCTCTGAAATTTGTTTCCTGCCTAAGTTCAAGAGTGATTAATTTTTACAGGAGTATAATTTGTTTATATTTATATATTTCTTTTTTCATTTTTTTGAATATATTTTATTGTGCAGATTGATTTTATTGTACCAAAGTTATTAAATGTTTAGTCAAACATGTCAATAGGAGGGCCTGATGGCCGAGTGGCTAGCGCTCTGCACCACAGGTATCGGATTCGAATCCCGACAGTGCCATGCGGGGGTGTTTGTAGTGGTTCGGAATCCACTTTAAACCGTAGGTCCCGGTCCCTAATAGGATCTTAGAGCGTTGCGGGGGCTTTATTACCCGCGTCCGTGGCTTATCTTCAAGTTACACGCGCCCCTGGGTAATGCAAAGTGAGTAACGTCTGTGCTGCCTTAAGGCATCCAAGACAGCTGTCAAGTGTTTGCCAGCTGCATTAGAAAAAAAAGTATTGTGCCGTCTTTACAAAACTCAATAAATTTTGTGATAGTAAAACATTCATCTAGTAATTTTTAAGAAAGACGTGAGCTTCTATCTACAAAGCAACCGTTTTAATTGGGCCAAGACAATTACTGACCACACTTGATCCGCATTCCAATCTTGGGCATGGTAAATACAAATTGTGGTGGTACAAGAAATCAACATTGATCCATGAAAATGGTGGTCCTTTCTTAAAGTGGTGAATAAATTTTGCCTATTCAAGGCTTAGTGTATAATTTTTTCTTTCTATCGAGTTGTAATAAAAAATTCGGTCCATTTCTTGCTTTTGTTTTTTAAAATATAATTATAAGTTATCACAACATCGATTCGGTGCTTGTAGTGGTTCGGAATCCATTTTAAACCATGGGTCCCGGTCCTAATAGGATCGTAGAGTTGCGGGGCATTGTTACTCCGCGTCCGTGGCTTATCTTCAAGTTACACGCGCCCCCTGGCTTAATGCAAAGTGAGTAACGTCTGTGCAGCACTTGCCTTAAGGCATCCAAGACCAAGCTGTCTAAGTGTTCCAGCTGCATTAGAAAAGAAAAAAACATGCCAATAGGCGGCGGTATGTTGCCGCATGAATATAAATGACGCCACTGGCATAAGTGATCATAAAAATATGAAATGTCAAGTGGCGCCAGAAGAATTATTACTTTCATGTTTGTTGGTTGCGTAAACTTACCTCGGAGATAAGTTTAAACGACAAGGTTTAGTTTACGCGTTCATTTAACAAGCAAGTGCAAAAAATTTATAGATTGCGTCTTGCTTTTGAATTAAAGAGTTAGTGCTGTAGTGCACTGAGTGTATTTTTATTTGGAGACCATAATATTTCACAAATGGAAACGTGGTAGAAGTGAGTAGCATTGTATGTAGAATTGAGTTTGACGGTTGAAAAGGGGTCTTAAGAATGGAAACAAAATATTTCAGCAGAGAGAACTAAATGTGAAAAACTTTAATAAATCTATACATGTTTATTCAAGTTTTAAAAAATTCAGAAAGTTGTAAGATACATATTGTGGTATGAATGTACGAATAGAAAAAAATTCGGTTAGAAGCGGAAGCACAGAAATATATATATATATATATATATAACGAATTTTTTTACATTCTTTCCTAGTTGCTCTTTTCATTTTTCTCATTTGTTCTTCTCAGAATTCTTATTTATTCAAACAAAATAATCATTTGCATTGTTACTATTTTAAAGATTTTTTTTACAATCTTTCTTTCCAAATACTGTTTTCACGCATTCTATCATGCTTTGATCCCACTTGCATAGTAAATTTATATACTTTCCTCTCAATGGACACTGGCGTCATAATTATAGTTCCTATTTTGCTTGATTGTAATATTCCTCACTCAAAAATGTCAAACGTTTTGGAACTGTCTTACATTGCATTGAAAAGAATGAGTGCATTCAGATTTTGGAATCGTAGAATCCCAATCTTCAAGATCCGAACTCCTTCTTCAACTCAGAGTCAGGATCGAGGTGAGTCGGTAGAAATCTATTTCCCAACATAAGTCATTTTCTGTTTTTAGAAATTTTCATAATGGAGTCACCGTACTCAACTATTTTTTTCAATTCCTTCTATTAGCTCACACTCTCCATATATATCTTGTTCAAATTTACAATCGTTAATAAAATACTTTTTATTCATCAAAGTTCAAATAGATTTTTTTTTGAACTCGTAGTGGAGAGCACTTGATGTTAATGCAGTTTTTTTTTTAAATATTAATTCATTCATTAAATTTAATTAATTAATTTTAGTTTTTTAAGATTTAAGTTGCATATATCTACAATAGATGGCATGAATAAACTTAAAAAATGAATGAAAATTATTTATAAGGGACTTTTTGCAATATAGTGAAAAAAAAAGGGGAAATTAACTTAAAAAATTTTTTTTTTTTATATTTCTTGTTCATGGAGGCTCAACCTCTCTACTCTGAAAAAATCCATCTATTACTATTTTATATGTTTTCTAGTGGCGCCATCTATCAGTAATATTTATAAATATTCTAAATGCACAATTGCAGCAATATAATTACTTTTTTTAGAAATTAGGTTGTATTTTATATCATCTGTCGTCACAAATGATCAATTACAAATGTAAATCATCAAAAAAGAAATACTTGACATTTGAAAAAAAATTATTTAATGCTTTTGTAAATATGTCATGTCTATTTTCCTCCAAATTTATGCACAAATTGCATGTTTTTATTTTATTTTTTAATATCATTTTTATTTTGTGTGTGTTAACTTTTTTACCTTTAAAACAGAAGTTCTTGCACAACATGATTCAATGCTTCTTTTTTTACTACTTTTAGAGACAATCAAACCCTACTGATTATCTGAGGATCTTTTTTTATTCCTATTTCATTTTTTTTCTGATTTCTTCTTCAGCAATTGATAAATTCAGATAAAGCCGTAATGTGAGCATAGTTATACAAAAATCTTAGTTATTCACTGAATTTTCCATATAAATGTTCATTAAAAATTTTTAATAAAAAGATAATTTATTTTTTATATAATAAACAGTTATTTTAATTTATTTTCACATAAATGATTTCATTAAAAATTAACAAATATTTTATTTATAGAATATTTTGTTAGAACTTTCCAAAATTTTTGATTTTAATCAATCATGTTTAAGCCGCCGTTATTTTATGATGATTTAATTAACATGAAATATCATAAAGCATTACTTGATGATTCTTTCATTTTAATTTAAGAGTATATTTATTCTTAAGGCAAAAATATTTTTTCGTCAGATTTTTATCCGATTTTTATAAACTTGTAATTTAATGTTCGAAAGTCATAAGCCTTTAAATATGTGTCTTCCCTTCCCTTAGTTTATTAGATCAATAATCCAAATGACTTAGAGTAGAGGCTTTTGATGCAAAAATTAAAAGACCATGTTAGAACAGTATTTTAAAGTGCTAAGACTAATGTAAAAAATATTTTTCTGCATAGTAGTACAGCATGTGAACTAATGTTTGGTATAGAAAAATCATATGAACCTAGAGCTAATTTAAGCAAATAGCTCATTAATTTTAACTTTAGTGCCACTTGTAAAGAAAATGTAGTTTTTCAAATCAAGGGATTTGCATTCATATAAACAAATTTTTAGGAAGATCTTATAAAAGTGTAAAAATTATTATTAATAATTCATCAGTAAACTTAATATTTCAATTTAAACTTTAAAATTTAACAATTTACACAAATTTATCCAAAAAAGTTTAATCTTCATTCCCTAAAAAAATCAATAGAGCTATATGTTATATTTGAACATTAATTTATCTCCTTAATTAAAATTTATAGTATTATATCAATTTATTATGTTTAATTTTACAAAACTATTAGTGACAATTTTGCATTTTAATGATGTGGTAGCATTCAACTATATTCTCAACACATTCGGACAACTTTTGAGATAGAGTTTGTCAGATATCTCATATTAATTGATATTTTTTCCATCTAATTTATAAAAATAACTCTAAAATTTTAAATTGCACTACTGCATACAGCAGAATCACAATGACGACTTCAGAGGTAGTAGTAGGGAGTTGGTATACAATATGATTCATGACACTTTTATAAAAATAATTATTTCTCCCCAAAATTCTGAGAATTAAAAGTAAAATCAAATGACAAAGACAAATCAATGATCAAATTTAATTTGTACCCTTCAGTAACAGAAGCAAATAAAGATAGTTACTCTTTTAGCAGCAAACAAGTAATGGTAGATTTATGTCAACAACACAAGATAAGATGCTATGTGTTACATCAAAATGAAACAAGATCTCAAGATGCCCTTCTTATTACTAAGAACAAAAAAAAATATTTAATACATTATAAATACAACATCTTTGAGATTAAAATGTGTAAATTTCTTCCCTTTGCTTGTTTTCGTGGTATTCATATAATACCTGCTACCTATTAATTTAGTACTTTTATTTTTATAGCTATATGAAAATTGAAGCCAAATTTTAGAGTGAATTGAGTCATTACATTTATTTCATTTTTTAAAATCCAGTAAAGTTATTGTACTCATAAAATTATTGTAAAAAGTCAGAAGCTGGGAGCAAATTTTTGGTTGATTGTCATTATCACATGCAGTATAATAATGTAATTGAAAAAGCTAATATGCATTTGGTAATTAGTTTCTGATATAACAAAAAATCTTAACTGTTACATACAAAATTAATTTATAAATGACAAAGAAAAATTTAATATTAGTGTAAAAACAGCCCAGTGCTTAAGAAAATCACAATGAAGAGCAAATAGTTTTTGTCAGTTAAAACTTTTTAATTTAAAAAAAACATTAAATATCACAATGTTTTTTTACAAATGTACAGTATTACATACTTTATAACAAGATGACTCAGAACTTTTGAAGTATGAAGGAAAAAAATTTAAATACTATTGTAAAATAAAACTATTATGTAGAAATTACACGGCCCTTTTTCTTTGCTAATTTCTTTTTATGATCCATTTTTCCCTTTTTCTTCTCTCGAATATTTTTAGTTCTCTTTTTCTGTCTTTTCTGTTGCCTTTCTTCCACACGTTCTTTTCTTTTCTTGCCACTCTTTGGCACTCTTCTTTTTTATTTTTCTTTTCTTTTCAAAGATTTCTTCAGAAGTTCTGGGATCATCTTTCAATTTTTTATTTTCAGACAACAATATTGCCTTTTCCATTTTTCTTTTCTTTTCTTTCTTCAACAGCAATAGCTTTTTCTGGATCTGAACTTTTTAATTTCTCAATTTTCTCTTTTTTCTTTTCAGCATTTGTTAGTAATGCTTTGATTTTCTTACTCCTTATTCTTCTCGCTTTTTATGCCGTCGCCTGAGAAATCAAGCTTACCAAAAATCATTTTTCCTTCTTTGTTATATTCTTTTACCTCAGTTTGAATTTTCTTTGGAGTTTTTTCGATTTGTACAGCTTTCTGTGACAAAACAACCTTTTTATGTTTCAATTTCTTCTCCTTGGTTTTCAATTTTTTCTTTAAAGCTTTATTACTTGGATTGCCTTTTACGTTTTCGCTGAAAAATAATCTACATTTAAAAAATGCAAAAACTGACAAAAAAAATTAAACACCTTTGTAATTAATATACAATAAATAATGAACTGAAAGTATATGAATCTTTTCTTTAGTCATAAAATTTATTTGTTTGCTTATTTTTTGCTAATTTGTTTTTTAAATGTTTATTTTCTTTTGAGCTTTATGACTTGGATTACTTTTATGTTAAGCTTTTAGAATTTTGAAATATGTTCTACCTAGGAACAATATAGTTTTCTTATATTTGAATTAACTTTTTTTTCATAAAATATAATATGCATATGTCAAATTTTTTTAAATATGAAGTTGAATTTAAAAAATAAAAAGTAAATATTTTTCTTTTTTAATATCAACAACAAAACAAATTTGTTATAATTTCTGAGATTTTCCCATCTTTATTACTGTAATAGTAATAAATGTTAAAAAAATGTGCTTTGCCAACTATAACATAATACAGAATATGCAGTCAAACTAAATAAAAAATATTTTTTACCATTTAATGTAGTTATTTTCAAATCTACAAGTGTACAAGTACTACCCCCCTCCTCCCCCACGAGAAAACAAACATTTAGCAACCACTGCTTGTGCTGCAAATACCTAAACTCGTACTCTATGTCAATATATATATGCTGGAGAAAAATGTGATGCTTATTAGTACACATAAATTATTTCCTAGCTAATTATTCACACATTCTCAAGCATGTGGAATTTAAAGCTAGCTAGTTAGGATTAGATTCTCCATTTATTTTTACCTCGAACGTTTCCTGTTAACTAATCATTGAAAAAGATTCCATTTTATATATAGTCTCTAATTATCATCACATTGCCATTTCATATTCCTATGTTTCATTTTAAATTGCATCCCTGTATTGTAACTAGTATTAATTGCTGTAATTGGAATTATTATATAATAATAAATTTAATGAATATTCTAAAATCTCAGATTTGTTAAGGCCTATGCACATAAATTGCATATGACAAATAAGTCAAAAACATATGAAATGTAACAACAGTGCATGACATTCATATTTAGTTCAACTTTTTGTTACTGCTAAAAAATGATAAGCTATATTCTAGTCAAGATTTTTGCTTTCTTAATACATAAAAATACTGAAAAAATTGAGATAAAATGTAGGTCAAAAGCAGTTTGAGCATTTCAATGTGCTATGCAGCTATGATTCGTATACAAATACTATATTTATTGCTGTAATTTTAATAATAAAAATTTATCATTTATTTTTACAAACATTCTAAGTATCTTAAATTTTAGATCCCCATTTTAAAACATTTTAAGTTACCATTAAAAAGTAATATTTATTCCTTTTCCTGTAGTTTTGTTTCAAAAGGGTTTTTTTTCCCCCTTTTAATATTGTTTTAATGAGAAACCATTTATTTCAGAAACATAAAATCATGCAAAAATAATAATAATGCAACTAACAATGGAGTTCATCTATCCTTTCCTGAAGACGTTTCTGAGTTCTTCAATATTTTAGCTGCTCTTGTAAGAGATGCTGAAGGCAACATTAATCCTAAAAATAAAAATTAAAAAATTAAACACAAGCTTTAGAATATTGGATAATAATAGAGTAATTCAAAAACAAAAAATGCTATTTATGCTCCTATGCTTAAACACATCTCAACTTAAATGCCATATTTTTGATCATCTGGGACAGAAGAACTGCCCATATAATCCAAGAAAATTAAACTAAATTAATCACACAGTATTTATTGCAAATTTATAAATATTCTCAAAGTTTTGATTTCAGTATTTTACATTTAAAAGAGCAAAATTATTTAATAATTTTATTTTAAAATGCCTGCTTTTAAAGCATGGATCACAGAATTGTAATTTTTAAACATGAACATTTATTTGCATTTTATACAGAATTTTTACAACTATGTTTTCAATAATTGATCTTAAGAATTTTTTTATGTTTATTTCTTGTTACTGTCTGCCTATATGCTAAGTCCTTTCAATAATGTAAATTACAATCAATTTTTGTGATAAGTACACATTTTGGCAAAAAGGATAATAAATGACTGTCAATAGATTAATATGATATTTTAAGTATAAATTTATCTTATGTTCTATGATAGGGTCAAGATGAAACGTCACTCTAACTATTTCACAGAGTTGCGACATCTAGTATAACTTTAATTTTTAACATGCTGTTTAAATCTGTTTCTATGTTTTTTAATGCTATTCTTAATCACTTGTGCATTTACTAAAATTGAAAGGGAGAAATTACCTCCAGAAAAATCTGATAATGTCACAGAATTGGTATGTTTGTTTGTTAAATTCAGAAAACCACAAATCTACCAAATCAAAACAGGCCAGATGTACTTTTTATTAATATGTAACATTGTGAGAGAAAATATACAACTTGAAAGAATACATGCAGGAAACAGATGTGTTAATGTTATTATGCATGGATATTTGTATTCACAAAAAAGATATAGGCAGGCATCAAATGTGTATCATTTTTAAATTGCATACTACTGGCAAATGGGAAGTGATCATATTAGGATTTTTATAAATCATTCCATTGACAAACCTATTGAAGAAGCTGCAAAATTCTATCACATCTAAGTGTTCAGAACAAATCCTGAATTTTTTTCCACCAAAAACGATATATATATAAATAATCATGTTTAATGTTAACTAAGGAGCATCTTAAATCTCATTGGTTGATTTAAATTATGCTAATAGTAAATTATTTTCAACTTAAAAGTATGGAACAGCATAACAGATGTATGCATAGCTGATGACTATCATTAGAATAAGTTACACCCTATCTATATGTACGGGTTGTTGGGTCTTTAGTAAATAAATACATTTAATTGTTACAAATTATTTTTAAAAAATCAAGTATGCTGTAGCTTCTAAAGATGATTTTGAAATTTCTGGAAAATCAATATATCATCCATCTACTGCTTTGCTATTGCAATATATCAATTTTATATAGATTTAGAAACTTCCTTGAATAAGGAGCTTGGTTTTCAAAATGCCAATAAAAATGGAAGTTCTGGGACACTCCCGACCAACAACAAATTTTTAAAAAGTTGTTTTCTAATGATTTTCTAATATGAATTATGTGTATTTTTGATCACCTCTTGCCCACTTTTATTTGCTTGTCTCTAACTACAAGAGTACTTCACATTACCATATAAATTACAAATTATTACAAATTATTTATTTTTCCTAATACTTGATTATGCATATTTTATTACAAAATATCTAATTTTACTGTTATAGGTAAGTAGAAGTATTCATTTGATTTTTCTCCAGACAACTTCCAGGAGAACATTTTTCTTTCACGTGCAGCCTTTTATTTTCTTTTTTTCTACGCTCCTTGTTCTTGATGAATCTGCTTGAAATGCTTTTTTGGCACAGAGGATCTTAAAAACGCAGCTCTTTATGTTTGTTTTGTGCAGATAATCCAGATGAATTTCTTTTGAGAGCTATAAAAATAAAATTGGTGGTTATTTGAAACAAATTTTTCTTTCGATATTCAGTAGTAACATTTATGTACATGATGCATTATTTTAAAAGTTTATCTAACAACACATATGATGCATTACTTAACCTCAACCCTTAACTCATTTTTTTGACGATTTTCTATTTAACAAAAACAGATCATCAACTTCTTAAACATTGAAAGATCATTTTAAGCAATCTTTGTTTAGTCTTTATAGATTGCTATCATCCCTAAACTGGTTACATATAAAATAAATTATTCATAACCAATACAAGTATTTCCAAACACCTGCTAAGAAATAATGAGATCAGTATACAAGAATTATTGGAAAACATAGCTTTTCAAAAGCATAAAAAAATTTTTTTATGAGACTACCAATTACAACACATTTGATAATTATGTACAACTGATACTTTGCACTTTGACAGAAACAAAAGTTCATATACAAAATGATAGCAAATAAACACAGAATTGAAAAAGAAATCAACATAAATATAAATTAATGCACAGCCAATAAGTGTAACCCTATTTGTAATTTTTGTATATCAAAACTATCACTTACTTTCTTTCTAATTTCTCATTTTACAATTCCAAATTACAACTCTTGCTATTTCTAAAATTATATTTTATATCACTTTCTTTTTTCCAACCATAAGTGATGCAACACACATTTATAACCCGATATTATGCTGGCATGAGTTTTTGATAAATTTTTTTATAGTTTGATTTGAGAAGATACAAAAGTTAAAATACTTGTTGGTAAGTTGCCTTTTTCTAAATAAAGAGATTAATTAAGGACCAAATTGTAGTTTAGATGACACAAGAATTTTTGAAATACAAAAATTTTTGCGAAATATGGTAATCAGGATTTTTAATGCTAGGAATGTGTTTCTTTCACCCATCTCTGGGTTTATGACTTCTCTTGTGTAATGATTCGACACACACAAAATAACAACCAGATTACTGTCTCATAGACTCTCTTTGCACTTACTCTACTTTTATTAGTTTTTAGAATATTTTTCTTTCTTCGACATCACATCCTCCGATAGTCATGGCATTAAAAAATGCAAGAGCTTTTTAAAATGCAGAAGCTGATCTTTCAGCAACTTGATATGCTAACTACAAGTAGTCATCTCCATTTCTACTGTATGCAAATTATTATTGATATCACATTTTATAAATAACTCCTTTACTTTTTTAACATCATATTGTTTTTATGTTATGTTTAAGTAAAACTCATGCTTTATATGCGATCAACAGATTTTAATTGTATTGTTTTTACTTGCATCCGAATTACTAATGCCCCAGTGAGAGACATGGGTACATCAACACTAAAAACTTCTTGGTCGCATATAAGGCATTAATTCTACTAAAGCATAGCACATGAAAACTAAATCATGCTAAAGAAAAGTAAATGAACATTATTTATGAAATCTGGTGTTAATAATGCAATTGAAGATAAAGAATTGTTCAATGATAAAATTACCATAGCCAAATATACTTAGATATATTAAACATAATATTAAAAAATGTCAAAGAAAAAATTTAATTCACTATTTTGAATTTCAAAAGGTGTAAAACGAATTAAAAAATATTGTTTATTTTTTATAAATATTGTCATGCTTAGAGAAAATTCGGTACTTACGTATTAACGGTACCTCGTGACAGTTGCGCCAATAAAGAGCCTACGTAAGCACCGGCAGCTAGCATAGAATTAAGCGCGGTTTTTGCGACGCCAATCTATTCTGTATTGGTTTGGTAACCTTAGTAGCTGTTAGATTGGCGACACTTCCTAAAACCGCCAAGTCTGTCGCCAACCACCGTTAATACGTAAGCACCGGAAAATTCTTTTTTAGAGTTTTAAATGTTACCTTCGCTTTTCTGTCCATAGTTAGATGCTTTTCTGTTTTTATCATCTCTTGAACATTCCATGATCGTGTAAAGCATATATTAAAGTGGTGAAAATGGTATCTATTAATTGCGTAACTTGATCTTCTTTGCAATATCTTGAACCAAATCCCCCGTTAATATGAGCCATTTTCACAAAAAAGATATATAGTTCAATTGAAAATATAATTTTTACTATCACGTTTTTCACATTTGAAAAATAGCCGTGTTTAACTAAACACAGTTACCGTTTACTTAACATTTTTTTTTATTTTTATTATTATAAAATAAATATCAATGGAATATTTTTTTTTTCCAAGTAGAATAGATAAATTTCCTGCCCTTTTTCTTTTATTATTAAAAGTTAATTGAATAAAAAATTTTACAAAAGTAGATAAATTTACAAAAATTATTAGGTACTATTTTTAAATAAAACTGGCAATAGTAACTTTCAAATGCTTTTTCATACATCCTTCTAAATAGAACAGAGGATCCAAGTTCAGTGACATGTTGATTGGTCAAACTCAGTGGTACCAAATTTTGTTAATAGATTCGAAAAAGAATCATTCAGAGATCATATGAATTGTTTCATTTTATTGGTTCTATCTTGGCATTGTAGAACTAATTCATTACATAAGAATCATAGAAATTCCTAAATGAGGTAAAAGAAAGAGTGCTTCTCGAAAAACAATTTTCAAAAATATCAAGAAGCAAGCACTGAAAAAAATAATTATAGAATTTGTCTTTGAAGGATTTCATCTATTAAAACCCGAAAACTATTAATTATTAATACATATATTTATATATACTGTATTGTTAAATAGTTATATATATATAGATAGATAGATAGATAGTGTGGCGGCTTTGTTCATATTGCGTAGTGTTATTAAAATCCAGACGGCAAAAATAAAAGACGATAATCAATTTTCACATTTACAACATCTTTTATTCAATTTCTAACGCCAACTACGTTCTGTTTTCATTCTAGCGGGAAAATTCCCTTTTTTAACAGTGAAAGTAGAAGTCGTTCAATTTGTATTCCATTTTCCATCAATAGGTGTCGCTACAATAGATATAAAGATAATTTGTTAACAATAATTAATAATTTTATTTACAGATCCAAACATAGTATTTTTTTTTTCCTTTCATATTTTTTTTTTCAAGTTTCAGGTATTTCCCGTGTTTTTGCTTTAAAAAGTCTATATTGCATAAATAATTACTGAGGAGTAAGATTACGTCAGGGGAAAACCTAACAATTGGCAAAATTTAATCGAAATTTACATTCGAAAAATTTCATGTATAAATGTATATATATATATATATATATATATATATATGTATATATATATATATATATATATATATATATATGCGTATTTGTGTAATCTTCCCGAAGTAATTTGGCATAGACTAATCTCCATACATAAATTTTTTAACTCTTTTTTTTAAAAAGGTAATTTGGTAAGTTTTATAAGAAAGAGATAAGCTCTCTTTTTATGGCAAGCATGGATGTCAGTGAAATTTATTTTAATGTTAATAATGAATAGAAGGGGTGTTTACAGTATTGCATAAATAATAAGACATGCAATACATAAATATTTGAAAAAATGTTTCCTGTTCAAAATGTTATACTTTTGCTTATTTTATTTTTATGAACACCCCTTTTAATCAGCAAAAATTTCATAATTATGCATTTATTTTATCGGTTAAATCTAATAGTAAGCAACATTACTCATTTTCCCGTCGTTTCCAAACATGTACAAAAATAATTTCCATTTCCAAATCTATTTATTCCACAAATAACATATCAAAATCATTCCCAGCAATTTAAAGTGATTGGCCTTGTACTTTGTTTCCTAAGCATAACAAAAAGTAAGTCATATCGAAATTGTAGCCTTTGGAGTTCGAACAGAGTGTCGTAACGTTATCAAAGGCATCATGGAAAGGGACGACAACTTTTTTTAACTCAGGCAGTTTCTCCCATCCTCATGCTCAAGAAATACTCATTCCACTTAAACTCACAGCTCTGGCTAACAAATTTTAAATATCCAGTTGAGAATTCTTTGAATTGAACAACAATAGCTTAATGGAATTGGCTATACTTCAGGTTGCAACATTGAAGACATCTTCTTTGACTTTTATGTTTATAAACATCCTTCTAATTAGAAAAAAATTACATAACTATTGCAATAGAGGAAGGAGTTCAAGAGTTTCTTAGGTAAAGGAGTTTAGATTAAACGAGATCATTTTATTGGTAAAATGGTAGTGCAAAATTTTTCTTATTTTTTAAAAGAATTTCAATTTGTTACAATTCAGAGGTTAGTAAATTCTTTTATTTATTTATTTTACTTTAACCTATCTATGAACAGTACAACTGCGTAAAAAATAACGTCAACCTTCAAAATTCGTAAACAAAGAAAAAGTTTCTAAAATGAGCTTTAAAACTAATTGAGTAATTTCTTCCCTAATATTGATCCAATTTCGAAAAAAATTTCAGTTGATATCTAGGTTTTGTATTAGAATCTACTTTGCCAAATTTGTAGAAATTTGATGTAAATTGAAGCCGTAAATAGACGGAAACCCCACAAACAAAATATATATACAGAGAGAGACGTTTATTGTATGCATATATATATATATATATATATATATTTACAGTCACTCACCCAGGATTTTGTATTAGGTGAGGTTCAACAAAGTAAGGCGTATTGGTTTACTAAAGGTCAAATAGGTTACACTAAATTATGAGTAATAGAAAGGAATCTGCATTAATTATTTTGTCAACAATTTTGCATTGCCCTTACTTGGTTGAAGTGTGTTGAAAAGAGAACATTAAAATTAAAAAAAAAGAATTTGACAAAAAAAATAATAATTTATTTTCCAAAAATTACACATGCCAATTTTAAATTAAAATTTAATCTTCTTATCTCGTTTAAAAGCTTATCGATTGCCTCATTTATAAACTTCAAAAACCTTAGTGCCACACATTCAAAACCTCTGAAAAAAAGAAAAAGATCCGAAATACACTTGCTGCAGCAACGAAATTGAAAATAAGTAGACAAATATAAGCATTAAAAGGCTCAACGACAAGAAAACCATTGGCAGATAAAAAATTATATAAAACGTATAAAACACTATATATAAAACATGTTATTCAGAAAAAATTCAAGAAATCCGGAAGGAAATTACTGAAACCAAAAAAAAAAAAAAATAT
The DNA here is from genome assembly GCA_021605095.1 of Caerostris extrusa. NCBI lineage: Eukaryota > Metazoa > Arthropoda > Arachnida > Araneae > Araneidae > Caerostris > Caerostris extrusa. The sequence goes on from BPLR01018602.1 coordinate 42,360, forward strand.
CTTATAAAAAAAACCACAAGAAATTATTTGTATCATCCTGAAAATAGCTTTATCAAGGAATACATACCCTAAAGATAATATAAGTCAAGGGGAGACAAAATAATTCAAATTCCTACCACTAGATGGTTGCACGATTCAAATGAAATTCTGTAGAAAACTCAAGTAAATAACACCTTTTTATGGAATTTTTAAACTTATGTTATTAATGTAAAAATATAAATAATTAATAAGTCATTTTAAAGTATTATTTATGAATTTATATAATTCATAACTTCATTCAAGTATTCGTTTTTATTCAATATTTTATTGTAACTATAAGCCATATTTATCAATCTGTAATATAACGATAACAAAAACGCGATTACCTTCAGTACTTTTGGAAAAATAGCATCTGGGCATGGAATTTCTGAATCCCTGGTTGAATAAGTTTTGGAGAGATTAAATGCCCCAATATCACAATATTTCTACTCGCTAGATGACTGTATCTGATTCAATAACACATTTAACGATGTATTCCGATAACATGAAAATGACAAAATAATTTTTCAGTAAGGTATTGACTGTATAATAACAATTCGACAGTCCAGCTTGTTTACGTAAAAAAATCCTCTGCCATAATCCCACGACATTTTTTATAATAATATGGACAATAGCTAGATTGGGTGCAAACTATAATGTAGAATTTTGTATAAGTTTTAAATGTAAAGTTTTAGAATAGAGTGGTTTATTGACCACTGAGGAGAGTTTTAGTTCCATGTAATCCTTTTTGTGGGAACGTGAGGCAGAAGTGTAGAAACAGATGAAGTGATTTAGATTATTTTTAGAAGAAATGAGAAAAGAGCCCTCACCACAGGGAAAAGCCTACTTGTGGAAACTCGAGAGTGGGGAGAATATGAGGATCTAACCTTTGGGAAAATTCTTAACAAAAATGAGTTGAGAAACTATAGATTAAGAAAGTGATATCATGCAAAATGTTTTCTAGTAACCATTTTTAAAAGAGTATTTTAAGATTACAAATGGAATAATCTTATTATTTTAATTCTTCTTCTTATTATTATTAATAATTTTATTATTGTGGATATTATGTATGAGTATACATTTTTTAAATGGAAAATAATTTTTAGTCTAAGTAATTCTGTAATAATGCTTTAACGCGTTGCTTTCTTCCTCTAGTTCCATTCAATTCATCATATTTAAAACACTACTCCAATCGGGCATGAAATTAGGGAATATTAGTCACATAAATGCATTTTTAAACTTCAAACTTAATTTGCCAAAAATTAAAGAGGATGGGGGGCTTCTAGAACTTTGGTCGTTTAACAAACTACACTCATGTCCATAAATGATAATTCAGAATCACACAGAAATTGAACTCTAAAATAAAAATTTCACCTGTAGAATTATCACACCATCTTGAAGAAGAATATGCAAATTACAGGAAACCACCAGATGGCGCGGATAGTACGTCACAATGACGAGAGTGTAAGAGAAGGGTATATAAGGAATGGTGGCAAAAAGTAAAATTGTTCACAAGCGCTTTAAAAGCCTTTCAGTGCAATAACCGCATAGTTATGGCATAAAGAAAGCATTTGGATGATTTTTACGGTAGAATTATCGAACGACTGGAATGTGAACGTACCCAGCTGGAAGTATCCAGCGAACTTGGAATCGCCCAGAGTGTCATCTCCAGTCTTTGGCAACGATTCCAAGATGATGTTAATGTGAGAAGATGTTACAGCACAGGTCGCCCTCGAGTTACAACGCCGAATGAGGACCGGTATTTAGCAGTTACTGCTAAAAGAAACAGACGGAGCACAGCATCAGACCTGTCTCTCGTCAGCTCTCTTCAGCTACCGGTACGGCAGTTTCAAGGCAGACCGTGTACAGACGCTTAGGGCAAATTGGTCTATATGCTCGTAGGCCTGTCAGATGTGTTCCACTTTACCGCAACTCACTGTCGCTGCGATTAACCTGAGTAGAGAGCATGCACAGGACACCGCAACAGTGGCCTTGTGTGATGTTTTCCGACGAGTCCAGGTTTAGTTTGCAGTTTGATTCTCGCCGGACTTTCATATGGAGAGCGCCAGGTACACGTTACCACCAAGAGAACACCATTGAACGACACCGTTACGGTGATGCAGGATGGCTCGTTTGAGAGGAATTATTCTTGGTTCCAGAACTGACTTGCATGTTCAGAGTGTAACGATGACAGGCCACATCTATCGGGATGTCATTCTGAACAACATGTACGTTTGTTTCGGGGTGCCATGGGTGCTGAATTTCTGTTTATGGATGACAACGCCCGTCGTCACCGTGCAAACATTGTAGACCGATGCCTTCAATTGAGGATATCACCCGTATGGATAGGCCAGCATACTCACCGGACTTGAATCCAATAGAGCATGTGTGGGATGCTTGTCCGACGAATTGCAGCCCGTCAACCGCCTCCCACCTGTTAACCGGAACTTCGGAGGGCATTGCCTGAGGAGTGGTGTAATATTCCCCAAGGTCATATTGATAATTTGATACTCAGCATGCCTAGGCATTGTAAGGCCTGTATATCATCGTCCGGAAGACATATTCCCTATTAACCATCATACTAACCATGTTATACTGTTTTTTGTAAATAGGTTCTTTGAAATTTGCTCCAGGAGTAAAAATCGCAATTTTTATTAATTATGTCAAACATATAGCATCTTTTTTGCTCTTTACCTTTTGTTTAATAAATAGATTTTACAAATAAGTCAAATTTGTTTTGCTTCTGTCTCTTTCTTTGCCTGAACTTCATTATCCTTAATTTATGGACATGAGTGTAGTTCTGTCATTATACAATAATTTTATTAAACTAATGTGATAATTTTTACTCTATGCATCCAATAGTATTCGGTGGAATAAATCTTCCTCTTATCGTTGTCTAATGCGATATAGAACAATTAAAAGCACTGGTAGTTTCTTCAAATTATTACAATATTATTCATGAATAAATCGGCAGGATTCAACCACTTTAAAAGCAGTATTTTCATCAAACACTTTCTTTATGAAAATTGGTTCACGTTTTGTTGCTTTGCAAAAATCTGTTGTAAGTTATGTAATTATAAAATTGAGAAATTTAAGAAATAAAATAAGCGGTGTTATTTATGAGTAGATGAAAGTAACGTACATTAACAATTAGTAATCTTAGCAATCTAAAAATTAGTAAAGAACCATTGCATATCCAGTGAAAATTTGTGAATTCAAAGTGTTTCTAGCTTCAACGCTAGTAGTAAAATTATTTATCAAGATTTAAAAATCATAGTTTTCCAGTTTTTCTATGCCACGTGAAAAGTTGACCATAATTGCCAAGTTTCATTTGAAATGGTGCCCTTCTCACCTCTAATTGATTGCGAAACAGTGGAATCACCTTCTTAGAAGTGATGAATCTCACTTCAAGATCCGGAATCACTTCAAGATTTAAGAGCCAGGTGCTCATCGGAGCAGAAGAACAAAAGGAAGTTCTCAAAAGGTAGGATCTAGAGCAAAAGGGAAGTTCTTCAGTGGATACCTAGCAACTATTGTGTCTGTAATGAGTAGGCTGATTTTCTTGCTCGAAAGGGGACTAAATTGTTTCAACCAAATTATTCTTGGAATGTCGTACTATTCTGTAAAAACTACATATAAATAACATTATGAAAACGAGGACCATTTTGTTACGGGTGAGAATAAAGAGTAAAATTGGAGTGAGACAGATCTAGATACAATACCAGACAAGTCTTTGCCGAAATGCAGTAGTTTTTTTCAGACTTATGACAGGACATGACTGCCTCAGAACGCATATATCTTATAGGTGTATATGACCATCCCTACCGCCGTCTTTGTGGCTTAAAGAACTTATGAATAGAAAACACCTGCAATGTTGCAAGACATTCTATGGAATTGACCCCGAGATTGCAAGATGTTGGCGTGCCAGAGAGCTCTTGGGCCGATGACTTTGGTCTTTTACTTTTCAACTGTGTTTTGATGTTTTTTGTTCTTTTTGTTGTACTTCCCGCCATTGGAAATAAAAACAAATTTAATATCTGGTAGTTTGATGGACACTTCTTAGAATCGATGGGTTCTGGAGAGCACTTCACATGTGACTACAATGGGCCAACTCTCAATCGAGAGGATGAGCCATATTGATGTTTTGCTGTTTACTGGAGATTGGCCTCCACTATTTGGATCTCCTTCAAAAACTGATGATTTCAGTAGATAGTGGAACGAAATCTTTTAGTCAATATGGTTTAGACCAAAATCTATGGTTTCTGCTCACGAGAGTAAAACCTGGCCTTCCTATTGATTGAATAAACTTCTTCCGATACTCTATGAAGGCGTCTGGAAATTGACTGATATTCGAGGTGACAATGACGATGGGATCAAGGAACAATGTGATAAAAGAAAAGATAACTGATATGCTGGCGCTCTATTCTTTGATATTTTAGTCTTTGATGGAAATAAACATTAATTTTTCGTGATGGAAAAATTAATCCCCTGACATGTATCTTGAAATTTTTTGACAACACTGTATTCTAAAATTTCTGGAAATAATTCGGGAAAGCCAATTTTTGTTTTAATAAGAGAATATTTGTTCTGATATGAGAACATTGGTTTGAACTAAATCAGTGTTAAATAATTTAATGAGTTGATTGAAATCTATTGAACCTTTTTGGGTTCTGGAATAAGTCATAATGAAGGTTACATGGCTACCAAATCAGCCATCATTTATTGGCCAGACTCACAGCTGTAATACATGCTTGGAAAACCATTCATGAGTCCATCTGCCAAAAACTGGTAACGTTTATGCAAAGGTGTGAAAAAAATTGTGAATGATGCAAAGAGAGTGATTAGTGTCCAATTATTCAAGAGATGTACAGAAAACGTTTAGCAAAGGAGTTCAATAGATAAAAATTATGATTCATACAAATGATTAAGGGGAAAATCTAAAATTTTAAAGAAAATCGTTATCGAAAATTTTGATTTTCTACAATAAATATCCATAAATATTTGTACGAAAAATATGAATAACATAATCCTATCATTTGCAGCTTTCACTTTCATAAGAAATTATAAATCTATGTGTTCCGTTAACCTTTGCATTTTACATGTATTTTGTTAATTTATTTAAATTTTGAAAATATTTCCTTTATAAAATCAGTGTGTCAAATATTTTTTCGTAAAAATAACATGTAAAAATTGTATAATTTTATATAAAATTGTAAAGTCTTTTACATTATTATGTATTTTTTTTGTTTCTTTTTGTTATAAAATGCATCTTATGTAATATTTTTTTTCCTCTTTTTAATTTTCTAATTACTTATTTTCTTTAACTCTTAATTAAATTTTTAAATCTGATATATCAATAATCTTTAGATTCATACACATATATTACAGCAAAAATATTTATTTTAAAGGAGTTTCTTTATAGAAATTTAAGAACATACCTGGCTGCTCATATATCACTGCAGAAAGTATAAGCAAAAAGCTTTTTATGAGCATTGACTACCCGATTTGTGTACCTACTTGTGTTATTACTGACAGAGGCACTCAATTTATTTTCAGAACTATTTCGAAGTTTGGCTGCGCTATGGTGTTAAAGTAAACCATACGCCTTCTACCATCCTCAGAGTAAGGGAAAAGTTGAACGTCTTCACCGTACCTTGAAAACAGTTATTAGATGTCATAACAACGTTCGTTGACGGACACATTACCAACGGTCCTATGGGTTTGCGTGAGCTGCTCTACATGAGGACTGTAATTATACAATAGCTGAAATGGTTTATGGCAAAACTATTAAACTACCAGGCGAATTCTTTGAAGAATCCAGATTGTCAATATCTGATGATAATTTCGTAAGCAAATTCGAAAAACAGATGGCCGACTTAAAACCATACCAATCCAAAAACAAATGTAAACAAAAAGATCTTTATTCCAAAAAGATTTGTACACATGTGTAAGTCATGAATTGACAGTGTTAAAAAAACCTTTAAAAACCTCATCATATGACGGGCCCTATTTGGTATTGCAAAGATCCTGAAAACTTTCTTCTATCAATTAAAAATAAACAAGTTAATGTTTCCTTGGATAGATTAAAAGCTGGCATATGTGTTACAACCTAATAAACTTCTTGAATCCAACGTCATCAAATGATCATACATCTGTGCCGAGGAGCAAACATTTATACCAAGTCAGCAAAGTAGCTCAACCAAACACAACAACACGTTGTGGAAGATAAGTAAAACTTCCCGTTCGTTTCAATGACATTATTGACTTTTAAAAAAATTATAATTTGTTCATGTCCATTTTAAAATTAACTGCTTTTTGATTTATTGTATGTAAATGTTTATATGTAATTGTATTTGTAATTATTTTAGAAATTTAAATTTGTATCAACGTGTATTGTTCGCTATTATTTGTATAGATAAGTTAAGTTAATTCTTCTACCCTTTTAGTAACGTAACTTTGCTACTGGTAGGGGAGTGATGTAACGATTGACCTACGATGGAAAATGGAGCACAAATTTAACAACTTCTACTTTCTTCGCAATTTTTCCCGCTTGATGAAAACAACAGAACGCAGTTGGCGTTAGAAATGGAATAAAGATGTTGTAAATGTGAAAATTGATTATCGTCTTTTTTGTCGTCTGGATTTTAATAACACTACGCAACCTTTACAAAGCCGCCACAAGCCTTTCTTTTTCGCCATTTTTCCTTGAACACAATCGTTTCAACCATTTTCTTTTCTCGTATATCTGTTGCCACTCCCTGAACAGAGAAACTTACCTCCCATTACAGTTACAGCTTGATCGTAACGCGACAACAATGGAAATTGGAGAAGAAGATACAATTTTGAACTTAACAACCTTTTTAGAGATACTGACATTCTAAAAATTTGTTAAACTGAACAGAATCAGATGGACCGGTCATGTCATGAGAATGAAAAGTGATAGAGCTGCTTTGAAGGTTTTCCATGTAATTCCTTTTGGACAACAACCAAGGGGAAGACTGAAAAAAGAGAGACTCTGATTTTTTAATGTTATTAAGATCAAAAAACTGGAGGTCTACGGCCAAGAGGAGAACAAACTGGCTGGATTTTTTAAAGAAGGCCAAGACCCACAACGGGCTATCGAGCCAGTTATGATAAATATAACTGAGTAAATGGTTTCTTTAGTATCATTAAAAGACACGATAATATTAAGAGATTTAAATGAAGTAGTGAAAAACGTTAAAGAAATTTTCTTTGTTTCTTGCAAGGATATCTGGTGTAGCTACAGATGGTTTATTAATGAAATCAAATCAAGATTAAAAATTTTTTATATTATCGAAAGCAAAAAAAGAACATGACGATTCCAAGCATTTTGCAAATTTAGCATTTTTCATACATTTGATTGCGCATTTAGGTGAGCATAAACAAGAATCTTTAAAGTAAAACCAACCTATCAGTAAAATGTTTCAAACCATAAACACGTTCCAGATGAAATTGAAATTATTCCAAACCCAAATAAATCAAAATATTTTTTTTCTTCATTTCTACACTTTAACTAAACATAATCCTAATAATTGATCATTCATAAGTTATACTGAAAATAGGGATGCCGAAGAAACTGTCGAAGTGTTATAAGAACACTTCGATATCAAAGAAGTTTTCTACATTTTTGAATTTTTCAGTTTTCTTTTTTAAAACATTCAAACTGACAGAATAGTTTTGCAACTCATTTTATATACATTTGTTAACACTTTTTGTTTTGAAGGTAGTTAATAAATTCTCAGATACTTTTAAAGAAATATTTAAAAAAATAAAAGAAATTAATTTACATGAATGGAAATAATTATTTATTTATTATACATGTTTACAAGACAGAAAGGTCTAACGTTTATTATATTGGGCATCTCAAAGAGAATAAATTTCTTGGAAACTACCTATATTTTAAATTATTTCAAAGAAGGCTTAATTATCTGTCTTTTTTAATTATCTTTGATTGCAGCTTTAATACAAATTGATCAAAAAGAATAGCATTCCATAAAGAATCCTTGAATTACAAATTAGTCTTATATATAAAATAAATATTAGATCCAACATGATTAAATTGATCGTGATAGTGACATATCCTAATGATTTGGACTGGCAGAATGATGAGATAATTTAAATTTATATATTTTCATCTGGCAAATGATACTCAAATACAGGTAAGTTTCCTTTACAAATCTTCTACGCTAAATTTAGAATAGGAGTTAAAAAGTTTAAAAAAATATGATTTTTAAATGGAATATGAAATTTTGATGAATAAAATAATTACCAAACTATTAATGAAATAAAAATAATATTTTGTTAAATAAAGGGAAATATTCTGCATTTCTTAACTGCTATTACTGTAAGGAATTTCTGTGATTTGACTCTAAGTATCTGGTAGGAATTTTCCTGGGTTTTATTTTATTTAATACGCAAATGCGGGTTGGTTTTTCACGATCATAAGTAATAATCCTGGGAAACAATAGCTCTCAGGTTTGGTTTGGTTTGTCGCTCTACGGTCATTTTGTGCACACTTTAGGGTAATTAGACCGAGACCTACAACTTAACAGGGATTTCGAACAACTCACAAACATCCATGCCACCGTCAGGATTCGAACCTGAAGTCTGTGGTACCAAAGACAAGAATATCTCTCAGGAGAATTCAATTTACGAAGATAATTTATATATCTAAAAGCGTAAAGTTGTTAATTTATTAATGTATCTCTGAGCTAGATGTTCAAAAGAAGGCGGAAAAAATAAAATTTAGTTCTTTCTTAATGGCATCTCTTGAAGTGTGAAACTACGCACTGTATTTATGTACATCAAAAAATGATAAAATCAACAAAGAAAAAGCTATTAAAACATTTTATTGCGCGAAATATTGTCCCTTTAACGATAGTTAAATTTTATGATGCGAAGATAAATATGACTGGAATATTTCTGAAAAAGACATCTTTATTATTATTTTTATTATTATTCATCTTTATTATTACTTTTATATGATGGTGCTTCAAAACTAAAAGGTTAAAAGTTTTATACAAGTTTTTTTTACATAATTAATATTAATAATAAATATTTACTAATGTAATAATCGTAGGATGTTGCTTGCAAGTCGTAGTTACTGCAAACTTCAGGATTTTTACACACATATATATATATATTTACAACAGGAACACTTAAATAAGTGCAGAACGTGCATTACCATGCATGTGTAGATTACCATGGATAGCTGTACATTAACATGCATGTGTTGAGATTACCATGGATAGCTGTACTTTACCATGCATGTGTAGATTACCATGGATAGCTGTACATTAACATGCATGAGTAGATTACCATGGATAGCTGTACTTTACCATGCATGTGTAGATTACCATGGATAGCTGTACATTACTATGTATGAGTAGATTACCATATGGATAATAGAATGTACATTACCATAATTTAAGCTTAATTATTGAACACCACTGCTCAAGCACTGTTCGATAAGCGGTGGATTTTACGATTCAATTTAAACGACATTAACACAAAGGCATCGAGCGGTGAGGCGGGAAGCCTCACTAATTCGACTAATCTTGAGCCTCGGACGTGGTGTGCTGGGGTTTGCGATTGGTTGATACTTCACCCTCGCCATTCAACGTCTTTATGTGAAGGCGGCTTTACGGTCCCCGACACAATTTTCTTCACAATCAACTGACGTGCTCTTGCCTATATCATCTGAAAGTTGTCGCCAAAATGACAGATCATTCGCTTTCGTCCATTTCGAGTTATCAAGCAATGCATTGAGTAGCTTGTCAGATAGTAAGAAGGCTGTTTGGTTTTAACTCTTTGCAATTGTATAACTTAATCCACCGAGAAATCGAGGTTAGTTAAACTCCTCTTTAATTTAATTATTCGGAGTTTATCCCTTTTATAACAACCTTAGTCGGTCTCTGATACTTAGCTGTTAAGGCAAAATATTTGATAGATTTTTTTTTGCTGTAATAGCTCTGTGTTGAGATTCCTCCGCTGGGAACGTTTTGATCATTTCTCCTGTTATTTTTATTACAATTTATAGATTTTAAATTCTCGATAGGTTTGGCCATTATGGGCAGTATTTTTTAACATTTACAGCAGCACCAGTTTTTAGTTTCTATAGTATTATAAGAAACTTTAGTAAAATTAACTTTAACAGTTACCTTTTTGGAGGAGTTCAGAAAAATCGTCAGACTTATCATCATTTATAGTAGTAATATGAGATGCATTACTATGATTAACACCGGAATTATTTACACTAGATTTATGCTTTTTGTAATCAATTAATGGGCAAAGCTCAAGGTTATCCACCCTCTCAACCCCCCTCCCCCGAATTCCATACTATTTTAAGGAACCGATTTTATGAGTAAATTGGAGAATATATGTAATTATAATTGTAACTTGTTGATTTATCATAGGAACGCAGAGACCGCTATCTTTCTAACAGCCCTTCAATTTTTATTCTTAAGTAACTTTTAACCCCATAAAAGGATTGGCTGTCAAGACATTAGTCATTCACAGTTTGTTTCAATAATTTATGACGCATTTTTTTTGGGGTGGGGGGGGTGGGGGGTGACGGGCTGGATTTTCATTTATCATTTAATTGGCGCTCACAAAGTAGCAGGGTTGGTAGATAATGAATTAAAAATGAGTAAACCTATTTAGATCACCATACATTAGTTCATGCATGAATTATAAGCGGAGAAAAAAAAAGAGAAAACAGAAAAAAATAAATAAATAGGAACCATTTGACTAATTATTCGTGAGCTTGGTTATTACAAAAATCGAAGTAATTACTAAAACGCTTTAAATCAAAGAAATAACACTCCTAAAATTCTTTATTTACATATTACTATCATTGCATTATTTATTTTTCATTATATTGTTTACATATATAAATGAAACATATTATTAATTCTTTTTGCGAGAATCTCCTGGTATAATTAGAGTACATGTGGCCAACAGACTTCAGAAGTGCTGGTTTATTATAACACTGATTGGTTACTGGTTCATCGTAAATCGAATGGATATCCTACTGTGATGGATCACATAGCTCTCAGACTGAAAACTGCTGGAGGTCAAAGTTCAGGAAAAAGTGAAGGGGAATAAAGAAGTAAAAGAAAAAGAAAGAAAGAAAACAACCCTTGGCTTCCCCCTCTATCGCCTGAGTGGGATTTTGCTCTTGTTGGTGATAGAATTCCTACTTGCCAGAGCTTGCTTTATAAGAAGGCAATTATTGAGAACACAGGCTCCCTTGAACGTTTTACGCATGCCATTTCCTCAATTAAGTAAGCAATAAAAGATAATTTTTTAATGCATTTTTGAATGTTTCGAAAATCATCTTAGAAATAAGAATTGCTTAATTAATAATAAATAGAGAACTACGTTTAAATAACTAAATGCATTTACAAAAAATATTATAAATATTAAAAATAAATATTATTACAAAAATATTATAAATATTAAAAATAAATGTTATTACAAAAATGATATAAATTTTAAAAATAAATATTATTACAAAAATATTATACATATTAAAAATAAATATTATTAAAAAAATATTATAAATTTTGAAAATAAATATTATTACAAAAAATATTAACTAACAGTCAATGATTTACAGAACTTTGTATTCTATAAGAAAAGTTAAAATTCTTATAAATGAATTAAACTTATTCTAAGTTAATCAACTAATTAAATGAGAGAAAACATGAAGGTAGGTAAGTAAAAAAAAAAAAAAAAAAAGTTGTTTGGGATGGAATTCAATCAAGAACAATAATTAAATTTCCCAATTAAATTTTATTCGTATTACGTTAAATTTTGTATAAATGCAACTTCATTTATTTATTTTATCTTGATTCATTTATTTATTTACTTTTTGCCAGGGATAGCACTGGGATAACTGGTGCTTCAGTAATGAATGAAAACTTTCTGAATTTGACGACAATAAATTTCGACTTTTTTATGTTTACCCATTATTTGAATTTTGTTGCATCTTTCCATATTTTAGTAATAATAACTATTCAGAAGAAGAAGTAATTACATTAAAACTTTATTCCTTTGTTGTCATTCTATTCAGAGAGTTATTTATTTATTTTAACTTCGATTCAAAAAAGAAGAATCAAACATGAATGTCGTAAACCAAATTCCAGAAATGTCCGCTAAAATAAATGTAGACATAATAAGAAAATGCAAATAAATGCAACTTAGACATATCACTTTCTGTGCCGGCCCAGAAATTCGCCAATTTCTCTTTGGCGCCCTTGGAAACAGAGATAGCAAGAAAGGCAGGGGTGGTTTTCTTTCTTCCTTCCTTTCTTCAATATTCTCAGGGTCAGGATGGACGAGTTGTTCCCCACTGTAGTCAATAGCTCATTCTGTCCAATAGAAGCTGGAGTGACACGTAAATTCGACAGATCCCTTTTCTCACCTAAAAGGACCATAAGATCTTGAGACTTCTAAACAAATTTCTCTGAAAACTTTACTTGGTTTGCATCGTATATTCTTTCTAGAATTTTTTGAAGCCGCTTACATTCTTTGTCTACTATCACGTGGAAGGATTGAGTAAGTTTCACTTTTTTTTATTTCCAATTTTTATCTTTTAAATGCAGATAAGCTTTTAAACAATAAATTGTTAAATAAGAATAGGATTTTTTTTTACACTTCATTCTTGGCGGAATTGTTGCATTCCATTTTTTATTTGTGAAAATGCAGCCTCAACAAAGGTCATCGATAAGTATAACTATCGATTTTGAAAACTAATAATCCTTTTATGATAATGTTGTTGCATATAAATAAAAAAGATAAACTATTTACTTTTTTGATGATTTTTTTTATATTAATGTAAAAAATGTGTGAGTAAAGGACCATAAGATCTTGAGATTTCTAAGCAAATTTTCTCTGCAAACTTCACATGATTTGCATCGTATGTTCATACCAGAAATTTTTCTGAAGTCGCTCACATTCTTTGTCTACTATCACGTGAAAGGATTGAGTAAGTTTCACTTTTATTTCCGATTTTATCTTTTAAACGTAGATAAACTTTATCAACAATAAAGTGTTAAATTAGAATAGTAGGATTTTTACATTTCGTTTTTGGCTTACGTTTTTTTTTTTTTTTTTTGTAATAATGCAACCTCAGCTATCTGTTGAACAAAGGTCATCGATAAGTGTAACTATCGATTTTGAAAACTAATAATCCTTTTATGATAATGTTGTTACATGCAAATAAAACAGAACAATAGTTTTCCTTTTTGATTATTTCTTTTATTAATGTATAAAAAAAAATAAAAATGGAGTGAACATGTCTCTAAAAAAAAATTCTTTTACTTTTATTAATTTTTTTTTCTGAAGTCGCTCACATTCTTTGTCTACTATCACTTGGAAGGATTGAGTAAGTTTTTTTTTCTTCCGATTTTTATCTTTTTAAATGGTGATCAATTTTATCAACAGTAAAATGTTAAATTAGAAAAGGATTTTACATTTTATTCTTTGCGGAATTGTTACGTTTCTTTTTTTTTTTCATTTGTAATAATGCAACCTCAACTATCTGTTGAACAAAGGTCATCGATAAGTTTAATTATCGATTTTGAAACCTAGTGATGCGTCTATGATAATGTTGCTACATACATGCAAATAAAAAAAAGCAGAACTATTTATTTATTTATTTTTATTAATGTAAAAAAGTGTGAATAAAGGAACATAAGATCTTGAGACTTCTAAGCAAATTTCTCTGCAGACTTTACATGGTTGGCATCGTATGTTCATACCAGAAGTTTTTGAAGTCACTTGCTATATATTCTTTGTCTAGTAAGGATTGAGTAAGTTTCACTTTTTTTATTTACGATTTCTATTTTTTAAATAGAGATAAGCTTTATCAACAATAAAATGTTAAATTAGAATAGGATTTTTTTACATTTCATTCTTGACGGAATTGTTATGTTTCATTTTTTTCAATTCCTTCTATTAGCTCACACTCTCCTATATATATATCTTGTTCAAATTTTCAATTGTTAATAAAATACTTTTTATTCATCCACTCAAGTTCAAATACATTTTTTGAACTTGTAGTGGATGACACTTAATGTTAATACAGTTTTTTTTTTTTTCAAATATTAATTCAGTAATTAAATTTAATGAATTAATTTTAGTTTTTTTTTTAGATTTAAGTTGCATATATCTACCAATAGACGGCGCCAGATAAATGAATGAAAAAAAATGAATGAAAATTATTCATAAAAGACTTTCTGCAATATAATTACAAAAAGTAGGAATTGACTTAAAATTTTTTTTTTTTTTTTTTTTATATTACTTGTTAATTTGTACAAATGCAACTTCAGCCAACTGTTGAACAAAGGCCATCGATAAGTATAACTATTGATTTTGAAACCTAATCCTTTTATGATAATGGTGTTGCATGCAAATAAATAGATAAAGTGTTTTCTTTTTTCATTATTTTTTTATATTAATGTAAAAATAAATTAATAAAACTAATAATGATATTAATTAATTAATGTTTTAATTTGTAAAAATGCAACCTCAGCCCACTGTTCAACAAAGGTCATCGATAAGTATAGCTATATCGATTTTGAAAACTAGTAATCCTTTTATGATAATATTGTTGCATTCAAATAAAAAGATAAATTGTTTGCTTTTTAAATATTCTTTTTATATTAATGTAAAAGCAAGTGTGAATATGCATATATATTTCTAAAAAATCCTTAAATTTTATTTTGTTAATTTTAATTTAAAAAATCATTAGTGACTTAGAAATAGCCCGGGAATTTCTTGTTCTCGTAAAAGTAACTTTATTCATTTTTATTTTTCATTCAATAATAAACTTGCTTTGACATATTATTATACCCAGATATATATGTCCCAGATAAATATTTTCCCACCAAAATAAGCTCAGAGAGTTAAACTATTAGCTTATCATAATATTCCAGATAAGCGAAAATTGATAAGACATGACAGATAAATGATTTGTTGATGTGAAATATGGTTTTTACGTTCGACTCCTCTTGGATTGCGGCAAAAATTATGACTTGCTTTGTTTTCTGCAGTATTTTTTTTTTTTATTGCCTCATAAAATTTATCATTTTTACAAACATAATTTTGATTTTTATTTATTTTTTTTCATGTAAAATTCCTGAATAATAAATAAATTCAGAAATAGCTATATTTGTTGATAATCGAAACGGCTTGGTTTGCCGCTCTATGGTCATTTTGTGCACACTTTAGGTTAATTAGACCGAGACCTACAGTTTAGCATGGATTCCGAACCACTAACAAACATCCATGTCACAGCAAGGATTCGAACCTGAATCCTATGACACTGAAGGCCACAGTGATAGCCAATTGACCATCAGGCCGTTCGAAACGGTATAATGTATTTATTGCTTGCAAAATTTTTTGTTTATAGAGAAACTTTTAAGTCCAGTCAAATATAATAGTATTTTGTGTTTATATGAAAGAGTACATTCAGCATTTAAAGAAATACAAACAACCTAAATTTTATTCTTCTGCCTAAACATTATTTCCCAGTTATTTTTTAAATGTGATAACAAATTTGAATGAATGTTTTATTCGTTATGTTTGGTTTGTCGCTCTACAATCATTTTGTGCACATTTTAGGCTAATTAGACCGGGATCTACAGTTTAATATGGTTTCCAAACCACTAACAAACGTCCACGCCATCGCCAGGATTCGAACCTGAAAACCTGTGGTACCAAAGGCCAGCGAATAAATGTTTGAAGTTGAGAAAACTTTGTTTTTTAGAAAAAGCATTTAAAAAATAATTCTGCATTTAAATTATTCTAAAATCAAATAAAATCTTTAAAAAAATATAAAAACTGAATTTAAAATAAATTCGGATGCAATTTAAATTCAATTTATAATATTTAAAAATGTGACATATATTATAATGAAATATACATATTTGTGATATAAATGATTTTTGTTAATGCTCATAGCATATAACAGGAAGAGTCTTCTTTTCTAAAATAGCTGGCATTATAGACAGTTATTTTTATGCCATAAGCAAGGACTGCACCGATGTTACTCATTCAGCACTACCCAGAGGGGCACAGCGTGTAGCTTGAAGATAGGTCACGGACGCGAGTAACACTACCGCCACAACGCTCTACGATCATATTAGAACGGGATCTACGATTTAAAGTGGATTCTGAACTGCTACAAACACCCATGACACCGCCGGACTCGCACCCGAAACCTGCGGATACCGACAGCCAAAGCGCTAGCCATTCGGACCCGAGGAAAAGTTTATCATATAAAATGTTTCATATTTCCCTTGGTAGAATGTTATGGTCTTCATGTTGACAAATTTATAATGCAAGAATACTTTATTGAGAATTTTTAATCCATGTCCCTTTTTTTCAATGATAAAATAATGGCCGAGTGGCCGAGTGGCTAGTGCTCTGGCACTCGGTACCACAGCTTTCCGGTTCGAGTCCCGGCGGTACCATGGATATTTGTAGTGGTTTGGAATCCACTTTAAATCGTAGGTCCCGGTCTAACATGATCGGAGAGCTTTGTGGGGATAATGTTACTCCGCGTCCGTAGCTTATCTTCATGCTACACGCCCCTCCTGGGTAGTGCTAAGTGAGTAACGTCGGTGCAGTGCTTGCCTTAAGGCATCAAAGACAAGTGTCTATGTGTTTGCCAGCTGCATTAGAACAACAACAACAAAAAATGATAAAATAAAGCCATTTTGTTTGTAGAGCTAGTCGAAACTGTACAATAGCATAAAAATAACGTTTTCTTTAAAAAAATTGTTACATCGTTAAAAAAAAAAAAAACTACTTCGCTATCTAAATTTTTATGACGCTTAATGAACATTTCGCAATGCCAATTTAGTGTAATACTTCTTTAGACTTTTCACTGAAAAACAAAAAAAAAAAAAATGTTTACAAATTTGGAATAGATTTATAAGAAGCCTCTGTTCTGCCAACATTTCCTCGATAAATAATAAACAGTTAATTACAGTTTTTTTTAATAAAATAATACATTCGAGGAATGAATGTTATAAAAGGTTTCTTGTACGAACAATTAAGTTCGATAAAAATCTAGTTGTTTGTTAAAAAAAAAATTTTATTCTTGATTGAATTCCCAAAGCCTTAAAAATACAATTTAATCGTCTTGTTATAGATACGAAATAAATTTTAGTAAACTCTGAGCCTATTTTGTTACAAATGTCAAGTCTTACAGATATTAGCCGCTGCTTTGAGGAAATGTTACATTTCCAAATTCTATTTTCAAATTCTGATCATTTATATTCTATTGGGTTCAAATCTGATGAAGTATCTCATTGACTTTACAAATGTAATATGACTACAACAGAACGTTTGGTTTGTCTACGGAAATAACAGGTCTACGGTCATTTTTTTTGCACACTTTCGGCTAATTTGATTGGGACCTACAGTTTAATGCGGATTCCGAACCTTTAGCAAACTTCCATGCCACCGACAAGTTCCAAACCTGAAAGCCTGTAGTACCAAAGGCCAGAACGCTAGCCATCTGGCCGCGCACAATTGAACCTTCAAGGGCAGTATATTTAAAATTATTATCCTGATGCAACTGTAGACGGAAATTTTCGACTTATTTTAAGTTGTCAATATACATTTACTGATCCAAGGTATCAATAAATTTGTACTTACCAATCCAAAGAAATGATATGCATCTTCACACCATAGTTCCTTTACATCCACGTTTAACGAGTGGGTTAAGTTCTATTTTCATTTTATCCAAACAATTATGCAGCTACTTGCTAAAAATTTATTACATTAGCAAATCTAGAGCAAATATAAAAACTGTTAGCAAACTATTAGCAAATATAAAGCTGTTTTTCATGTTTATGGCAGATGGAATTCGAAGTTTTCGTTATTTTACATTAGTGAATAATTTCTTAGTCACTCGGCTATTATAATACCTGGTCGATTGAGTTATTCTTAGAACTGCTTTTGAACTATTCAGTAGCACTCTCTGTATTTTATAGCCGATAATTTTTGGATTTATGTTTATTTTTCGAATGATGATTATCTTTATTCTATGAAATCCAATGTCTGATGATGAAATTTTTCGCATATGTGTGATTCACATTATAATTGTGAGATAAAAAGTAGAAATAATTTCATAAGATCTCAACATTAAAAACCATTAAGTTATTCCATTTAAAACAGTACAGAGTTATTAGATATATTTTCAGAATTTTGCTAAAATTATAAATATATTTTTAAGAATAAATAAATCCAACAAAAGTTTTGGGATAACTTTTAGACTCGTATTAAATCTATCTGTTTTATATTCATTTTCGATAGTAAGGAAGAAATATTTTTCAAACGCAGCTTGCCATACATTGAATAAAATCATCTATTTAGAATATTTACTTGTTTTTAACTAGTATTTGTTGTTATTGTCGTATCCCCTGAAGAGTATTAAAAAATCAAATATCG
>BPLR01018603.1:0-41101 GCA_021605095.1 Caerostris extrusa
GAAGAAGTATTAAATACGCGGATAATATCATAATAATAAACGTTTGACAATGATGGCATGAATGGTGTAATAGAACACAGCGCCAGAAAGTAATCATCGACATAGAGAGCAATAATCATGAGAGAGCAGAGTGACACGTAGTTAAAAAAAACAAGTTTAAAAAAAAAGCTAAAATTTATTATTATTTATCAGCTATTTTAGTTTAAAAAAAAACTAAAATTAATTAGTTAAATTTAATTACTGAATTAATATTTGAAAAAAACTGTATTAACATCCACTGTCATCCATTACAAGTTCAAAAAAATGTATTTGAACTTGGTGGATGAATAAAAATGTTTTTATTGACGATTGAAAATTTGAACCAAGATATATAGGGAGAGTGTGAGCTAATGGAAGGAATTGAATAAACTTTTAAATTTCGAATGTTAATTAACAATGGAAACCAATAGATTTAAGATAACGCCTTTTCAGAAGATGGCACACCCACTACTCCTTAAATGTTAACAGTCGTGGTGGTCATGTTACATAAATGATCGTGATGGATATGGGGGAATCCGCTTTAAAACATAGCTCCCGATCTATTATAGGACTGTAGAAATTTGGTCGTAGGGATGACAACCTTACCCTGTAAAAAGAAACGATCTCCCTGTCAGGAGGGTCCCATCATGGTGCTGTAGTGACGCGCAGAAAATAAGTAAGTTTATGGTGACAGATAACCCAGTAAGGGTCCGGCCTGCGAAGCCCGTATTCAGAATAGTGATGGCCTACTAACCTTGCTTTGAAACTCTCAAAATGCCCGACAATTGGAAGATATGGTCTGGGATCTATTTCATTTCTTATTTGACCTATCACAGTTTACCCCTTAAGAACGACATTCTTCACCTCTGTGTATTGCTTTTACTTTCACATCAGCATGCATAATAGTTGTCATAACTCAGATGACAATTTCTACCCTGACAGATTTCGTGCTTGTCAGGCATTTATTTCGCTGAGTCTCTTCCCGAGGGACAAATGGTCAGATGACTCTGACACCACAAAGTATGCGACCTAAGTCAATGGGGGTGGGGGGTAATAGATGGAAGATGGCTAGCAAGAAGCAAAAATCTGCCCTATCTAAAATCAATGCCGGATAAAAGATAGCATAATGGCCAGATGCGGACGAATTTCTTATTCATAGGTTCCATGCCCTATGAAAATTTTATCTCCTGAATAAATTCAATTCCTCTGAAATTTTTAGTCGCTTCCCCTGTCTATGCATATGCATCATATCAATCGATTTTTCTTCCCATTCCGGATATTTCATTTCATGGGCGGAAGTTTCCTTTTGCTCTAGAATATATATATATATATTCTATACAAATATTCTCTCTCTCTCTCTATATATATATATATATAATATAAAAAATATATAGATAAAGCAAAAATACAGAAAGAATTAGAGGGAATGGACAAGAAGCCCTCTCTCAGTTTGCGTAATAGCATTCATTCTACATAAATTTCCACCTTTCCTAGTTAGTCTCATCAAAAATATTGATTCAAAAATAATACAAGTACAATTAATATAAACAAGTAATATAAAAGCAAGAATATAAAACAAGTAATATAAAATTTTTTTTAAAGTCAATTCCTACTTTTTTTTTCACTATATTGCAGAAAGTCCTTTATAAATAATTTTCATTTTATTTTTAAGTTTATTTGGGGCAATCTATTGGTAGATATATGCAATTTAAATCTAAAAAAAAAACTAAAATTAATTAATTAAATTTAATTACTGAATTAATATTTGAAAAAACTGTATTAACATCAAGTGTCATCCACTACATCAAAAAATTACTAAGATTACTAAATGCACCAGGAAAAAAGAAAACTTTTCTTAGTGAAATAAATACTATGATTAACATTATATAAAATCCACCATTTTTGAAATTGCTACTCTTATAGATATTTAAAACTAATTACCAATTACTAATTTTAATTTCTATTATTAATTATAATTCTAAGATTACTAAATGCACTAGGAAAAAGAAAAAGCTTTTTCCTTAGTGAAACAAAAAAGTAGAACTATGATTAACATTATATAAAATCCACCATTTCGAAATTGCTATTCCAATAGATATCTAAATCTAAATACTAACTAGTAATAATAATTTCTAATTTCTAATTATTAATTCTAATTCTAAGATTACTAAATGCACTAGGAAAATAAAAAGCTTTTCCTTAGTGAAATAAAAAGTAGAACTATGACAAACATTATATAAAATCCACCATTTCGAAATTGCTATTCCAATAGATATTTAAAAATCTAATTACTAACTACTCATACTAATTTCTAATTTCTAATTATTAATTTATAATTCTAAGATTACTAAATGCACTAGGAACCTAATAAAAGCTTTCCTTAATGAAATAAGAAGTAATACTATGATTAACATTATATAAAATCCAGCATTTATAAATTTCTATTCCAATAGATATTTTAGTTTTAGCTTAACTATCCAAAGAACATGCTAGTGGAAATTTTGTCAACCAAAGACTGCCATCTTTCAATGGGTTTTGATGTTAAAAAGAAGGGATATTCATTAAAAATAAAATCTCTATCTGTTGCTTTAAAAGTATTTAAAAACCCTTTATTTCTTCAAATTTAAATAAAGTTCTTTTTTGCTTAACATTAAGATACAGAGAATATTTTTGTCAACTAGGTTCTCCTATTCATCTTTACAGAAAATTTTGAACATTTTTCGAAAAACGTTCTTTACATTTTATTGATGTTTCTTGTAAGTAAATAAATGTGAAATGCAATAAAAATAGTTTTTCATATCGAAAACATATATATAGATAGATATATGATGGAAGATTATATATTTATATATGAATTTCTTCACTAGTACCAAATGTTACCCATTTCTGTATGAATTACATTATCGAGAAATTTATTTTCAATGGCGAAGTGCCTTGTAAATTTAGAAGTTGCTGACTTACGGAAAATTTCTGCGAAGTTTAGAATTGCATTAGATATTTTTTTCAGAAAATACCTCTTTTTATTTACAAAAAGATGAACGTGAACATGGTTCTGAAAATGAATTATAAAACGAATTCTACAGTTAAAGAAACTGAAAGGTATCAATATATCTACTAATAGGTAATATATATTTCTTCTACATATATTCTAGCAGCGTTGAAGGTATTCTCAAATAAGAATAATTTCTAGACTTTCTGGCAATTCTCGCAATTTCATACAACAACGCGGAAAGTAACATAAAACGCATTTTTGTTTGGTTTAAAAAATAAAATTCGGTTTCACTTATCAATATTAGAAGGAATTTTGGAAAGAATTATCAACTGTTAACTAAATAAAGCAAACGTTGCAAGGAAGTAGAATTCTCCAAGCAGTTTTTATTAAAAGTAAAAAGTGCTTCTTCTTCTACTTTTGCACAAATGTTTTTATTAAATTCTATTTAATCACATGCATTGGGTTTAGTTGAAGAAGATAAAAATATTTATTTATAATCAATATCATTTATAACATAACCAATTATATAATGTGAAATCTTCTGAATTTCATATATATATATATATATATATATATATATATATCTCCAGAGCAACATATATATATATATATATCCGGAGAGTGTTTCTGGAGCAGGGTTTTTTAAAAGAGAATTCTGAAGGCCTTTCTTTGTTGCTGTTTAAAATTAGAGTTGTTGTTGTAACATATGGCTTTATTGGAAATCAATCCATTACAATAAGGATCGTTAAGATTATCGTTTAGTTTCTTAAAAATTTTCCTATGAATTTATTTTTTTGAAAGATTCTGGTGGAAAAATTAGTTGCTACAGAAGGAATTAATGAGAAGTTGACTGTTGATAATATTTCCATGTATTTTCATGGTGATATTGGAGTTCTAGAATATAAGTCTATTGATATTGAAAAATGTATCTATATAGAAGTCAAAATCTATCACTCAAAAATATAGAAAGTATATTGTTAGAGTTATTTAAAATTTTTAAAATAGAATTATTGTTATCAATAATCCATGTGTATGAATTTTTCATGGTAACATTAAAAAATGGCATTAAGAATATAAAAGATATCACGCTTGTTTTATCTCTATATACATATAGAGGGGCCACGGTGATAAAACTATAAGCTATTGAAGTTTCTGATCACATTAAGAGCTGCTTTTATAGTCTTATATGTAAAAGAATTATTGATTTTTGAAAGTCTGTTCTCTTGAAATTTATTTATTGCTTTTATTAATGAAGTGTATATACACACACACACACACACACACACACACACACACACACACACACACACACACACACACACACACACACACACATAATATACACACACATATATATAAATATATATATATACACATATATATATACACACACACACACACATATATATATATATATATATATATATATAATTACTGAACAGATTTTTAACAAAATTGGTATGCATGTAGATGATATAATTAAAAAATAACCACACAAATAAACTCTTCTTATTAAAACTCTTCAGATCCTGAAGTTCTAAAACTGAGTCTATGGGGGTGTAGTCCTTTCTTATATGGGTCTCAATTGTATTAATTAGTTAATTAATTGAATTAGACATTTTAAGAATGCTAGGGAAGTCTGTCTTACATCTTCAACAATTCTTCTTTCAAGCTTTGGCTGGTCTTGTAGATGGAAGGCAAGTTATACCTGCTCTCTAAACTGCGTGCGATACATGCTCTACATGGTTTAGGTTTGGCGATCTAGCTGGCTAATTTTTTAAGAGAATATTCTAATTTTCAGGATGACACACACACACACACACACATACATACACACACACACACACATACATTCATCACTCCCACACATGCAGACATCCATCCATCACTCACACACACACATACACACACACTCACTCACTCTCTCCCACACAGGCACACATTCATTTCACATACACACACTCACCACTCTCACACCACTCCTCCACACACGTACTTTCACATACACTCACCACTCATCACTCTCACATACACACACACTCACACGCGCCCACACATAACCGATGCGATCATCCAATCTTTTGACATTTGTGTCTGTCTAATGATTTTTTTTAGTTTCGTTGCTACAGGTGACTTGCATTTCATAATTTGATCAATTTCTTTTTTCAGTTTACTTTTTTTTTTATTACAATTTTCTTCAGGGAACTGGATGCTAAAACCTTCAGAGTTTTTGTAATGCGAATGTTATTATGGTTTTGTTCTATAATTCAATTGTATTCCTATGAAGCTCATGAAAAATTTACATGTAGCGAATAATGTTGTGGCTTTGCTATGCAAACTTATCGTGTTTCTAGTCCATTCCTTGACAGTTCTCTATTGAATTTTGTATTCATATGTCGTGTCTTTCATAAACACACACACACGCTAAAAATAAGATGCAAATTCGTATTTCAGCCACAAAACCATCTAAGAAAAGATTTACTTTAAAAATGATTTATGCCAATATAGTCTAGAAAGCTAAATAGAGAAAGTCTGAAAGTTTCTGATGTTTTAATGGATTTCAAAAAATTCCTCAAAAAAAAAAAAAAAAAAAAAAAAAAAGAAGTTTTTCGAGGTTCGCTTTGAAATTATTAAAACAGTTTTATAAATTTTGTACATAATACAACTTTATTACATTTAATTTTTTTTTTAATCTCGTTCTATATTTTATTACATGTTGCAACGATTTATCAAATCTCGAAGTTAAAGAATCAAATCTTAAATCGAAGTTTCTAACGTTTTAATTGATTTAAAAAAAAAATCTTCCAAAATAAAAAAAAAAAAACAGTTTTGTCGAGGTTTTATATTTCAGCCATTCTGATTGTAAATAGGTTGAATTGAGTTTACGTTTATTTCAATTTGTAAGGTTGTTTATTTAATTTTTATTTTTATGAAATATTTTATTATATAGATTTAATAACTAAAATGTAATTTTATTTGTGCGTTAGTTTATTAAAATATTCAAAATTATATTTTTAGTTCTTTTAGTGTTTATATATATTTCTGCAGATTAATTCTCGATTGTTTATTGTTGTTTGTTATGTTAATTATTGTTCCATAAACTCTTGCTTTTGACATGTTTTATAAGTTAACATCGTTTTCATATTTTAACTTTTAATGTTTAAAATATGTAATCGAAAACGTACATATTTGGATGATTCTTCTTCATTGGTGCAACAACCCCATGGTGAGGCAAGGTAGTTTGCCTACTGGCGGATTTCGAGACAGCTTTTCTTCTCTTTAGAGGTATTGTTGTCAGCCCTACGCCCAACACTTTGCGGTCATATTAGACAGGGACCTACGATTTAAACATTCCAAACTACTACAAATATCCGTAGCACCACTGGGACTTGAATTCGAACCTTTGTAGCACCGAGGGCCAGTATTTGGGTGATTAGTAACATTTTTAATAACAATATCATTTATCTTCAGGACTTTGACACTTATTCTACGCAAAGATGATACTAATTATGTAATTATTTGTATTAATTATTTATTAATTATTAATTATTAAATAATTAATAATAATGATTACTTTATTAATTATATAATAAAATCTTCTAGTAATAAAATATTTCCTATTTGATTCAATTTATTTAAATTTTAAATAATCTTACCATAATAAAATAAAAGGAATATTTATTTCTTTTTTATCTGTAATGTTTTAAATAGCATCAAACGCATTTCTGAAAATATTTTATCCAAACAATACTGCATTGCTTTATTATTATTTATTGCCTGAATTATTTATAGTACATAACAGCAAACTATAAAGGAAGTAAAAAGAAATTTTGCAGCGAGCAGCAAATAATTGCTTCCCATTTCCTAACGTTTAATTCCACGTTAGTGGGCGGAAATACATTTTAAAGGAATTGATTTTCTCGATGCAACTTTAAGCCAAAATCTTGATCAAATGCAGTAATTAATTAAAAAGTATTGTTTGTATAAAAGGGTAAAAAAGGGAAATAAATAGGGAAACAAAATTTTATATTTCAGTTATTATGATTTCAAATAGGTTGATTTGAGTTTACGTTTATTTCCATTTGTAAGGTAAGTGATTTCATTTTTAATTTTATGAAATATTTTATTATATAGACTTATTAATTTGAATGTAAACTTATCTATGCATTAGTTTATTTAAATATTCAAAATTTATATTTTTAGTTCTTTCTTTTATTTATATTTTTTTCTGTCGATTAACTCTTATTATTGTTTATTGTTGTTTGTTACGATAATTATTGCTTCAGAAAATCTTGCTTTTGAAATGTTTTATAAGTTATTATCGTTTTTGTATTTTAGCCGTTAACGTTTAAAAATGCAATTGGAAATGGGCAGATTTTAGATGATTATTCTACATTGGCGCAACAGCCCCACCATGAGGCTATTGCGCCAATTCACGAGACAATTGTTCAATTCACACGACAACAGTTGCGAAAGTTTTCTGCCACGTAAAAGCAAACATCGTCTGGCTACTGTAGGTTTTCAAGACAGGAGATATTTTCTTTTACGTGGCGGAATTGTGAGCCCTACGCCCTAAGCTCTACAGTCGCATTAGACCGGGACCTACGGTTAAAATTGGGTTCTGAACTACAAACATCCATGGCCACCAGAACTAGAACACGAAACCTGTGGCAACTGAGAGCCAGATAATAAAATTTTATATTTCAGTCATTATAATTCGAAATAGGGGATTTAAGATTATGATTATTTTCATTTGTGAGGTAATTTATTTCATTTTTATTTTTATGAAACATTTTATCATATAGACTTATTAATACAATGTAATTTTATCTATGCATTATTTTATTTAAATATTCAAAATTTGTATGTTTAGCTCTTTTTCTTGTATATATTATTCATGTAGATTAAGTCTAATTATTGTTTATTGTTGTGTTTTATGTTAAATATAGTTTATTGTTGATTATTATGGTAAATATTGTTTATTGTTGTTTGTAATGTTAATTATTGTTTATTGTGGTTTGTAATGTTAACTATTGTTAATTGCTGTTTGTAATGTTAATTAATGTTTCATAAGATCCTGCTTTTAAAAAGTTTCAAAAAAATGTTTTGAAAATTCCTTTCAATAACACAATTTCTTAAAAATTAAGTAAAAACGCCCTTTTAAAGGCATATAAATTTAGTGTAACTTAAAAGTATAAACGCATTAAAAAAATTATTTTTTTATACGTACACATTTTTTTTTTTTTGAAGAGTGTAATAATGTTTTACTTTCTTCGTATTCCTATTAAAAACCCCTCTTATAATGCTTTTTAAATTGGGTGAAAATTGTAAATTGTTTACACTTATTCACCAACTTATTGTTAAATGATGTATATTAATTGTTCGTAATTATATTTTAAATTATATTAAAAAACTTAATATTAATCAACCATATAAATAGTAGCAACATGCGCCATTGGTGAGTATTAGACGGAGCTTCAATTCGCAAGCGGCCTGGTTGTAAACATTGTTTTTAATATGATGAGAATCGATGGCATTGTGGTATTCAGAATCTTACCTCGTGAGAAGGACTACTACATCCTACTACATCACTGTGCCTAGAGCTGAGTTGTCCCTTTACAATTTGGGAATGATGTGAGCGAGGGAGAAGTCTGACTGGGCCCGTGAATCCATATGAGACCGGGACCGGCGACTTAAAGGGGATTCCGAACCACTGCAAACATCCATGGCACCGAGTACTAGAGCGCTAGTCACTCGGCCATCAGGTCCCCGTTAGTTGACAGTTGTGAGAGCTTTCCTTTTTCTCCCATAAAATCCCAAATGCGAGGTATTCCCCTAAAAGTCCTCCCTTCATCAGCGACGTAGAGCCAAGTCAGACTTCTACTTATGATTGCTCCATCACAACAGAATCTGCCCTTTTCCCTCCTTCCATGTGGTATACGACGACAACAACAGCATTAAAAAGTGTTACAAATACATACACGTGAAAAACAATCCCACATGAGAAAATTTCTATATAAAATATAATCTATATCACATAATGCATACATACATATACATTATCTATATAATATAAAATAAATCTCTTTAAAAATTAATGAAACGTTAAAGAATTTCGATTTAATATACCTAATGTTAAAAATACATGTTCCTCCTATATTTAACATTGTCGAAATTAGTTTAGCGCAGAACACTTATAATTTAATAACAACACAAACAGAAATTGCTTTGTGTATGCTTTATTTAGCGCTGACATTCTTGTGGTAATTCCCTTTGATTTTAAGGTACACGAACACCTTTAAAACGCGGTTTTCGACCAAAATTTCGATTTTGCAATTTTTACATTTTTGAAAAGCTTGTATTTTAAGCTTTCTAAATATCTTTACAGTTTGTTTCTATCTGTTTTAGAACTAGAGTTGTGTTAGTTTAAACTTCCATTGTTGACGAATTTTTGAACCGGAAGTACGATTTTCGTAACAGGAAATGATAGTTTCAATATGTTTACCTTTATTATTTCCTCAATATTGACTGTAAGACTTATTCTAATATAAATAAAAATCATTAAATAATGTTTTTATCACTTAAAAAAGTTACAATTATTGGTATCACTTGATCTGATAAAGAATCTGGTTACAAGTTGTCTGAAAGTTTTTTGTTTACATTTGCTGCTGTATGTTATTCCATTTGTTCATTTCATCTAACTTTTCCATTTGTTTTGTGATTTCTTTCATCATAAAATAATAAAACATTTGTTTTTGAAGAGAAAAAAGACACTATAAATTTGAATTGGAAAAAAAATATATTGAATGAAAAGTTGTAAATCAAATGTGTGTGAATCAAAACATTTAACTTTTCTATGCTTAAAGTTGTCAACATTTTTAAAGGATATATGTTGTGAACTGTTATTTCAAACACTGTGTTTTGTATTTGATTAAGAATTCTAAAATGAAATGTGAGCTACAAGTATAATAGAATATAGACAATATAATTTTAAAAGAAAGATGATGAATTTTAAGGATTTTTCGAAAAGTGTGAAAATAAAGTAAACTCTGCAATTATTTGATATAATAATAATATTAAAATTGTATAATAGGTATTACAATAGTTGCAAGTTGAAAATCAAGGACATTTTATTTGAAAACTTTTGTTATTTGAATAACATAGAATTTGAGTGATTTGAATATTGCCGAAGAAAAATTGATCAATAATACTTTAAATTGGAAGTTATTTAAAGAAAACAAAACAAATAAATAAGTGTTTATATTAATAAAGGAGAATTTAAAGCTCAATAACATTTTTATGTATGCACATTTGTTTTAATTTACATTTGAAAGTAGTTTTTAATTATTTCTTATTTGATTTTTCCTTATTTGACATTTTGTATTCATTCAAAACACCATAATACAAATATTTTTGTTCTAAATGCTTTGAAACTTCAAATAAAAGCTTTCTTTAAATGTATGAAAGGAATAGAACATGTAAATTATCCTAAATTCATAAATTATTTTTATTTTAGTTGTTAAACTAAGAATTTTTGTAAATTTTTTAAAAAAGTTTTTGTCGACAAACTTTAAGCATACAAAATGTATAAATAATTAAGATATAAATTTTAAAATAGTATATTACCTACATAGTGATATTCCCAACATAAAAATACTTTACAAAGGAAAAACTATTCATGATTTATTCATTTATTTATTTTTGATTATCAAGTTTTGCAACAATATCACATTTTTGGAATTTTTATCCATATTTTAAAGAATAAATTGTATAAAAAAAATAGTTAAAGTTGATATTTTTATGTAAAATTCAAAGATCTTGAATGTATTTAATTAAAACATTTGTAAAAAAGGCTAAATATTTTGAATCCAGGACATTTCTTATTAAAAAGGTTTTACCAATATGAGTAAGTTCTAAAAATATTTTTGTCGAGCAAATTTTAACTTCCTCAAAACAGAGCTCAGAAAATTTTTAGAGCTTTAAGGAAAAAATTAAACTATATTTTTTAATAAATAAGAACATGAACTTGATAATTCAATGGCATTTTAATATATTTATAATATTTTTAAAAGTAATATCTCTAATTAAAAGTTGTTTTTAGCTTTTTCTCAGAATGAATTTTTATGCTTTTTGTTTTCATGTGAAACACCATAACACAAGTAATTTTGATCCAAATACTACAAAACTTGGTATATATCTTTTTTCATAACTGTTTACAGGAATAGACCTTGAAATGATTCTAGCTAAATAAATATTTTTAATTTTAATTGTTAAACTTGGAATTACATTCAAATTTTGGAAGAATTTTGTGTCGACAACATATAAACTAGTACAAAATAATAAGTAATAAAGATATAAATTTACCAGAGGTCTATTCCCTGTAAAATGTTAGTACAAACAAATACAAACTTAGAAATTTAAAAAATATTGATTTTGATTTTGAGTTATCATGTTTTGTAACAGTATCAATTTTTGGCCATTTTTACCCATATTTTAGCTTATAAAAATTAAAAAAAAATAATAATGAAATTTTTTTTATGTGAAATCATTAGTTTTTAGATACATTCAATCCAAAATGTGTACAAAGATAAAAATTTCAACAATTTCAAAAAATTCCTTCGAAGGTGTTCGTGTACCATATCATTTGCAAGTTTAAATTGCGTACACCTTCATTGCTAAGAGGTCCTCCTTTTTAAAACTGTCAACAAGGGATAAGTCGGAGCAACTGGATATTACAATGCGAAATTCGCAATAACATTATGCAGTGGTTTAAAAGTAACCTAGGCAACTGCCCACGCTTTTAGCATTCCATTACTTTGGATGTGAAAATTTATTCCCTTACCTAATCATTACTCCTTTAACATACCAGGAATCAGGTTACATATTAAGTGCAATTCAATGAAAGTTATAAAACATATCTTTAAGAAATTCTATCTACATAGTGCAGTACAAGACTGCTTTACTAAATGTATTAATTCATGTTTAAATGTATAAGTAAAATAAGTTTAAAAGAAATGAATTACTTTTATTAACGAAAAACTGTTAGGTAAGTTAAGAAAGCTGTTAATTTATTAAAAATAATTTGAAATACTTATCATAAATATAAAGTTTCTTTCGGTATTTGGAGTGGTCTTTTGAGTTTAGGAATAGCCAAAAGTCGCACGGTGTGGCTACGGTGGTTGGGGAATGATATGGGTTTCATTTTTGACGAAAAGTCACGACGCATCAATGCAGTGTGAGCTGGCGTATTCAGTGTTTTCGGTACCAATCGAGATTTGATGCTTTTGAGGCCGTTTCTTTTGAAATTCCAACATCATCAGCAAGATCTCTAATTGTAAATCGACGGTTTGCAAGCACAAAATCTTTATTGTTTTGGACGTGAGCTTCGTCGGTTGAGGTTGGTCGACCGAGGGCTCTTCCTCTTCAACGCGTTCCCTCCCTTTTTTTGAACTGTTTATACCACTTCTAAACATTTCTTTCCGCTATAGGAATGCTCACCGAATGCCTTCTGCAATATTCTGTACGTTTCCGTAAATAAAATTTAATGCAAGTTGTGTACTCAATTAATTCAGTCATTTCAAAATCGCTGGAATCCCTTTTAGCGTCATACAAAGCCAAGCGTAATGAATATTTGGGCGTCAAATTTCACACAGATGTCAAGGACAGTGCCAGCAACCTAAAAAAAGAAAAAAAAATTGAAATTTATAAGCCCCGGGAATAGTAAATTGAAAACTCGTCTTACTTTTTGGATGCAGTAGTATATTCTCGAAAATTTCAATGATATTTCCAAATGACAAATAAAATCTTTTTTTTTCTTTCATGTCTATCAGGATACAGTCAGTGATATGGAATAATTGCAGATGTACAGATATAGAATAATAAGAGATTAATAGAGTAAATGTAGATTTACTGCACAGTATTAACCATGGAGGTCTGCTGACCTATACTTATTGGAAGGAAATGTTTTCTGAGTGAACTTTTATAGTTAGCACATCACTCAATAAGTCTCCGGCCTAGCTAAGAAAAACAATTTGTTTTAAAAAATTCAACTTTATTCTTCAGCGCACTTGCCTTCAAGAGGGATATATTTCTTTCAACTTTCCACTAACTTTTCGATGTCTGTTTTGTAGAACGATTTATCTTTAAACAGGCCTCAGTTACGGCAATCAATCATTTGAGCCAAATTTCTTTCCCTAGAGCATCCTTTTTGATGCGAAAAACCAATAGTCGCTGGGGGCCAGATCTGGAGAGTACGACGGGTGGGGAAGCAATTAGAAACGTAACCGTGTTTTCATCGACTTGTGACACTGGGCATTGTCTTGGCGAAGCAGCACTTAAATTTCTACACTCAGTCGATCTAATAATGACATGTAATATTCGCTCTTGATAGCTTTATCTTTTTCATAGACGGCGAACAAAATATCCTGCATGTCCCAAAATACGAAGGCCATAACCATGCCGGCTGAATTTTAAGTTTTTGGTCGCTTTGGATGGCTTTCACCAGCTGCTGTCCACTCAGCTGACGATCATATCGATTCAGGTGTGTAGTAGTGGATCCATGTCACCTAGCGACGCAAGAAATCCTTTTATCTCACTTGAACAGTTCCAAACAGTGCTCTGAATCATCGACGCTTTGTTGTTTTCGGTCCGGTGTGAGCAAACGCGGCATCCGCTACGAAAGCAACTTAAGCATGCTCAAATTTTCGTGTAAAATTGTAAACACACTGCCTTCTGATATGTTTAAAATGTCAGATATCTCATGCAATTTCCCTTTAAGGCCTTTCAAGACTATTTTGTGGACATTTTTATGTTTTCAGGAACAACTGACGATTTTGGGCGTCCAGAACGTTCAGCATCATTAGTTGTACGACCGCCTTTAAATTCAGTATACCATTCAATAATAGTTTATCTCTCTGACGCAGAGTCTCCATAAGGTTTATTAAGCCATTGTTTGGCTTGAACAGTATTTTTCCTCATCAAAAAAGAATGTTTTATCTACACAAGAAATTCTTTTTTATCCATTGTTTTGAAAATTATAAAACTGAGGTCATTAAAACCACTGCAACTTGTAAACTAATTATCGGAATGTCATGAAATTTTTGACACGTATTGTTTGAAGGATGCTACTATCCAAAAAATATATGGGTCTGTCAACAGTTTCGCCATATATGTGTCAGACTGGAGACTTATTGAGTGATGTGTTATCTGTCCCATGCATGCATATGTGCAGAGAAAGATTCGAGAATTCTAATCAATCAGTCTGAGTGTTATTACAAGATGTACTGTCACAATCATCCCTCAGTCTACACGTTTTTAATATAGTGACAGCAAAGATCTTAACAATTTTGGTTCGAGCCCTCTTTCAAATTTAAAAACTTTCAATGATCCTCAAAATAATCAATATGCAAAAAGAATATGAAAACAATTACGTATAAAATCTAAAATTTTCAACATAAATATAATAAACTAACTTTGCGAAATATGGGTAAATATTCACAAAAAAGTCGAATAAAATAGACTGCAAAAATTGTAATAATTGAAATTAATACTTGAAATATTGTAAGAATATTGTATTGTAATTTGTAGGAAAAAAAAAATATTAATAACAAAGGGTTTACAAAAATTAGTTTCTATGTTTAAAAAAATTAAAAAGGTTCAAATTCTGAAAAAAATTAAATAAAAATAATCTGTTCAAAAAAAAAGCTGAAAATTTTCTTTAAGAATCACTCTCTAATTGAATCAAATATTAGTGTTTTTTAAATTAATTACAATTGAAACACAAGTAAAACTAAATATTATAATTTTTCTGTACTAAACTTATTAAATCTATATATAAAAACAGAAATTTCTATTTTAAACAGAGCAAATTATATTAATTTTTGATAACATTAAACTATTCAATTTCCGGCAATTCACAAAATCTTATTTATATGCACCATATCCCTATTTTAGTCCTCAATTTCAATAAAACTTAAATTGAATTCAAGTATGCTTATATTGAACTTCAACATATAAAGAACTTATTCACCCTCTTAAAAATTTATTTGAATCACAGATTGGGAAATAACACGCGATGAATACGAAAAAGTAAGTCACACTTTTTTATCTTCTGTCTTGAATACGAATGACTGTGTTTTTCTGACTTTTTTTTTAGTTTTGGTCTTTTTACTAAAATTTCTTCCATTTTTTTTCTCTTTTGATCTTCAAATAAGACTTCATGAGAAGACTTTCATGTGAAAAAGACATGTTCGGAAAGCCGTAAAACATTTTTATAAAAATAAAATCCCCTTTTCAATGTGTTGAACAAACTGAACTGAAACAAATTTTTACTGAAGAAAAGTCTTTTTTATTTTATATCCAAAAGCAGTTGCTTATCAATATCAGTGATATCTTCTATCTAATTCAGTATTTTATTAAAATGAATCCGACATAAAATTCGATATTTGTAATAATAATTCATTATTGGAATTGTCATTATGAATAAGGTAACATAATATTTTATAGACTTTGAGATTTTAAATTAAATTGATATTGCAACAGTGCTTCCTCCTACGTACTGGGTGGCCTGTTGGCCAATTGGTACCACAGGTTTCAGGTTCGAATCCTGAAGGTGACTGGGCTGTTTGTTAGTGGCTCCGATTTTCCCATTGAACTGTAGCTTCCTATCTAATTAGCCTAAAGTGGGCGAAAAATAACCGTAGAGCGACTAACGTTTCTTCTTTTTTTCTTTTTTCACTCTATTGCAGAAAGTCCTTTATAAATGATTTTCATTCATTTTTTTTTAAGTTTATCTGGCGCCATCTATTGGTAGATACATGCAACTTAAATCTAAACAAAAACTAAAATTAATTAATTAAATTTAATTACTGAATTAATATTTGAAAACTGAATTAACATCCAGTGTTATCCACTACAAGTTTAAAAATATATCTGATGAATAAAAAGTATTTTATGAACGATCGAAAATGTGAACAAGATATATAGGGAGAATGTGAGCTAATAGAAGGAATTGAAATAAAATAAGTATGCTGCTCAATCCATTCTAGTGTTCTGAACACTCTTCTCAACAGCGGAAATACAACGGAATCAAGCATTACCACCCATAAAATTCAAGTCGGAATCAATATCACCTCAGAAGAGGGGAATAATAACTTGTTGGAAAATAGCGATCTACGTCGAAAGCTCGAAGCTCAGTCCTTCCATTCAGAATAAGACAAACCCAGACCCAAAATATGTTATAGAATATCTGTAACATGTTCATTATCATCTTTTGGGCCTTAAAAATATTTCTCTGTTCTTAAATCTTCTTAAGTTTCACTTTAGACTTTCAGAGAAACATTTTCCAACATTTCTACTTATTTCCAATGTTACTCATCGAAATATACTTTTAATAAAATTTTGAATACTTAAAACATACAGACTGCATGCTTCTGGGTAGAGATTGCAATATCGGACTATAAGTTCAATACCGGTATTCGGTATTTCTTAGATCTTAATACCGGGATACTGGTTTTTTTTTGAAATTTTATCAGAGTTTTTTTTTGTATCGTTTTTATTTGCCAGTTTTATTAGAGAATGTAAATATCACAAAAAAAATGTGTAACTTATAAATTATAGCAGTATATAAAGAATCACAAAAAAGTAAAGGAACATCTTATTTATTTAAATCACAAAAAGTGTAGATATCACTATTTAGTCTGTGGTACTATTACAAATTTTGAAATGCGATCTTAAAAAACATAAACTGAAGTATTATCAACTGATTTTTATGTTCTTTAAAGTTATTCTTATTCATTATTATGGGGTATTTATGAGTACATGAATAATAAATCTGAAAAATATTTTGAACTCTAAAGTATGATATGCAAATACAATGTGAATAACAAACTCACCAATTTAAAAATATCTAAATATTACACACTTTCTACACAACTATGACCTTGTTTTCACAGATAAGAATTTCTAGTGTTCAGATAAGAATTCACAGATAAGAATTCTGAATAAGAATTCTGAATAAGAATTCTGAATTTCTAGTAAATACCGAAAAACGGTATTTAAACTTGTGAATACCGGTATTACAAAATTGTACAAATGGCTCAAAATACCGGTATTTGGTATACCGGTATTGCAATCCCTACTTCTGGGTTATAAAATATTTTGCTGTTCTTAAAAAACTTTTAGAGTTTTCTAAAAAAAAAGACCTTCAGAAAGACATTTCTGCTTATATGGGTAAATGTTACACACTCAAATGTTTTTTAATAAAGTTTTTAGTATAAAAATAATGAATTTTAATGAATTTCTTACATTAAAAGTGTTATTACATGTCAGGGCCGGATTTTCCTATAGGTTAACTAGGCTTCAGCCTAGGGCAGGGATGGGCAAACCTTTTCGGTCTCGGGCCAAAAATCGAAGAAAAAAGTTTGGCGGGCCAAGATCAATTTTTCTAAAATAAATATTAATAACCAAAATTCATTACCATAATATTTATAATACTAATAACTATTTATTCTTACCATAATATTTATAATATTATTAACTAATAATATACATACTTTATTTTTGAAATATTTTGCACATGTGAGACATACATGACATACTGCCACATGTGAGGTCTAATTCACCTATATTGGATTCCCATATGTCTGCTCCCCGAGAAAGCGATAACGCTTGTTGGCGCCAATCTACAGTTATAATAATAACAAAAACTTCCGCTTTTAACACTTTTACCGATTGAAAGCTGTCTGTGCTTGCTATTTCCGTCGATTTATATTTTGTAGGACAAAAATAGTGAAAGTATAAAATCATCACCCCTTTGAAAAAAAGGAAAAAAAAAAAAAAAATAATATTTAATCAAAGTAGAAAAGGAGATGGATATATAATGTATAAATATATATTTCTTTTAATTTGTCTCTGACCGGCAAATTAAAATTCATTCCACGGGCCGGATAGAACCTTTCGTCGGGCCGGAGTTAGCCCGCTGGCCGTAGTTTGCCTATCCCTGGCCAAGATCAAGACGGGCCTACATTCAAATTGTTAGCAAAATTAGAATTACACTATTCTAAAAACAGTCAACACTAAAACACTGAATCAAAAATAAGGAGAAATTCTACACATATAAATAATAAACAAACATAATAAGTAATTTACAAATTTAAAAATGTTAGGTGAAAGGGCCTCATAAGTGGAATAGCCTAGGGCCTCTTTTCATCTAAATCCGGCTCTATTACATATGTATATATTACTAATTTTTTTTTTTTTTTTTTTTTTTGAAAAGTATCAAAATTTCTAAATTCTTTCTATTCATAGCCAAGATTAATGAAAAGATTTTATGGTGATTACGACTAAATGAATTTTTTTCTTTCAGAAAAATATCCAAATTCGTTATTTTAATTCTATTAGTAACCAAGATTAATTACAAAAATTTATGATGATTACGACAAATTAATTTTTTTTTAAAGAAAATATTCAGTTCGTCAATTCAATTGTATTCGTAACTAAGATTAATGAAGGGATTTTATGATAATTAAAGTTTTTACGATGATTACGACTAAATAAATTTTTTTTTTTAGAAAAATATCCAAGTTCGTAAATTCAATTCTATTTCTAACCATTCTATTCGTAAACAATGAAAAGATTTCAGGATGATTATGACTAAATAAATTTTTTTCTTTTAGAAAGAATATCCAAATTCATAAACTCAGTTCTATTCGTAACCAAGGTTAACGAAACGATTTTATGATGACTACGACTAATTAATTTTTTTTTAAATATCCAAGTTCGTAAATTCAATTCTATTTTTAACCAAGATAAATGAAAAGATTTTATAATGATTACGACTAATTAATTATTTTTTTTTAGAAAAATTTCCAAGTTCATGAATTTATATTCTATTCGTAATCAATAATAGAATTGAATAGAAATAGTAATAATAATAATAATAGTAATAATAGAATAATTATAGTAATATAATAATATTAATAATAATAATAGTAGTAATAGAATTGAACAAGGTTAATGAAAAGATTTTATGATAATTACGACTAATTAATTTTTTTTTTTTTTTAGAAAAATATTCAAGTTCGTAAATTTAAGTTCCATTTGTAACTAATAGTAGAAATGAATAGTAATAGAATAATAATAGTAATAGAATAGAACAGGATTAATGAAAAAATTCTAGGGTGATTACGACTAATTAACTTTTATTTTTATAGAAAAGTATCCAAGTTCGTTAATTCAAGTTCTATTCGTAACCAAGATTAATGAAAAAATTTTATGATGACTGCGACTAATTAAATATCTAAAACTAAATTTCTGGAAAAACAAATAGAAAAAATTGCACATATTTTGCTGATTTTTTTATACTTATGTAGGAACTTATGGGTATTTTTCCGAACCAGTTCTTTTCCATTAGGAATCCCGCTAACCAATGGGACGAGATTGTTCCTAACCAAATAACCATTCCCTTTCGTTAATGCAAGAAATTGTTGGGGGCTATTCATCCAGAAATCCAGGGCGATATAATCCAGAACTATTCTGCAAGGAGAAAAGATAGAAATAGGCGTAATCTTCCACTCCTTTTGTCCGAATGCCGATGGTTCATGGAATTGCCAGCCAAAAAACCCTACAAGATAATCGAACATTCTAACTTTACCCTGAATGTTCGATTATCTAAAAGAATGTTTTTTTATTTTATTGATCAATATCGGAATCCAGAGAGAAAATTTGTAGGAATTTAGGACTAATGAATTAAGATATAGGGGTTTAAATGGATCCAAATAAATCTTCTTAACAAAATAGGCTTAAATAAATGGTATTTATGGAAAGAAAAGTTAAGTATTTATTATTTAATGATAAATAAATTACTGAATTAAATATTTAATGATAAAAAATATTCAATGATCAAAATTTTATATCAAATTATAATGAAATAAATTTTCACTTAAGTTATTAAGTATTAGAATAATCATTGTTTTAATGTGGATTATTAAAAAATTTTTCATGAGCAAATTTATGCTTTTCAGTTTTTTTTTATTAGGATACCATTATTTTAAAAAAAATATAAATAATATTTTTTGATATCATTGCAAAACCTCAGTGATTAAAATAAATTTTAGAATTAAGTTTTATTTTTATATAAATCTTTTAAAAGCAAAATAAATAGAAAATTTCATCAAGTTTGAATTATTGTCGTTAAGTAAAAATGTTTGTGAGACAAATATATAATAAATAAATATTGATTTATATCATACTTAAAAAATTATATATAGTATATTAAAAAATATATATATCATATATTATATATATATTTGAATACTTAAAATCATCATAAATTAAAAAAAACTTGTTTCACTGAGAAACTTTGAAGTTTATTTTTGTAAACAAAAATAAGGTATTTAAATAATATCATGAAACAATCTTTATAATATTATTTTATAGTTACTATTAGAGTTAAGCTGGGTAATTATAAAAAGAGGGTAATTGTAAACAAGCATCAACTGTACTTACATGGAATTTTGACGAACTGTCTGTAAGTCTGTAAGATCTAAACTGAGAATACACTGCTGGTAGTTCAGAGTTTTTATGTGAAACTGTTGGTAATCAAGTCATCACTTGGAGAAACAAGCTGGTTCAAACAGTGTTTTAAAGTTTTGTTGTTCCTTTAATTTTATAATTTCTGGAAGACATGAAAAAAAGTAAGATGCTGTTATTATTCGTTACCGCTATTGAGTGACTAAATACCAAGTTAGAGAATTAAATGTTGACAGAAAAACAGCTACTACTCTCTACAGCCACCAATTTTTGCTGCTTTTT
Source organism: Caerostris extrusa (assembly GCA_021605095.1). NCBI lineage: Eukaryota > Metazoa > Arthropoda > Arachnida > Araneae > Araneidae > Caerostris > Caerostris extrusa. The sequence goes on from BPLR01018603.1 coordinate 20,822, forward strand.
AGTGTGATGTTTACAATTATTCCTATTATTTGTGAGAGTGGGGTATTTTCAAATACGATTTATCTTCTGCTTTTATGCTGTTTTGGTTTGCATGGTTGCAAAATGTCACTTACATAAGTGAAAAATATGCATCTATCTACTTGGGAGCAGCCTGTGATGGATGTAGTTATTAGAAATAGAACATACAGAGAAACTGAAGAGCCTTGCGGTGTTCCAATAATAGTAAGTTTAAAGATGAAGCACCACAAAAATATGAAAATTTTTGTTGATGGCTTTAAAAAATACAAAAAATGGGGCAACTGCCCTGATGTCGAGCTTCCGCCACATCATGTATTTGATTGCCCAGTTGTTGAAGCCACCGTGCATTGTCTGGACCATCTCTTGGACGAGGATTTATACTCCGAACTGGCAGGTACTCTTTAGTAGATATGACAGCAACAAAATTGAGTGATTTGAATAATTTTGAATTATGCATATATCATTATTTGCTGATTTTTAGTGCGATGTTTACTACAATTACTCCTATTTGTGAGAGTGGGGTAATTGTGAATACAACTTACATTCTGGTTTTATGCTAATCTGGTTTGTGTATGGTTGCAAAATGCACTTACATACATGAAAAGAAATTTCTATCTACTTAGAAACAGCTGTTATGGATGTAATAGATAGTATTAGAATATACAGAGAAATTGAAAAAGCTCGTGTTGTTCCAATAATTGCAATAAATCCCAGAATTAAAGAAAGAAAGAAAGTGTAATATAAGTATCATGGCCTACTGATATGTCTAAGGAGGCAGAAGATGTTCTAGTAAAGAGTCTTATTACAAGATCAAAAGAATTTCCCTTTGATAAGCAAGTACTAAAAATACTTGTTTAATAATTCAATGAGGCCATTGGACTTCAGACCTGGTCCCAAATCGGCCTACTAGGAAATGAATGTTATTAAGGACTTATGAAATGACATCAATCAATTCCTTTAGAATAATCACAGTATTTGCAGAAACTAGAAGACATATCAAGAATCCATTTGTTAATTATGAGTTTTATGAGGCAATAAAATAAGGCAGCAATCGTGACACTCCATTGATAAAGACTGTGCATGCTTGAAACTGTAATGAATCTAGCAAATAGGAACAGAACATACAAAGAAGTTGGAGGCTTGTGATGTTCCAATAATGGTAATATATCACAAATTAAAGGAAGAAATTTCAGTATAAGTATCATGGAGGCTGGCTGACCTATTGAAATGTCTAAGGATGTTCTAGTAGTAAAGTGCGTTAGTGTAAGATGAAAAATGAATTTACCTTGTGATAAGCAAGAACTAAAGATGCTTGTTTAATAATTCAATGATGCCAATAGACTTCAGACCTGGTTTCGAAACGGTCTATCAAGGAATGATTACTACTAAGGAGTTATGAAATGAAATCAATCAATTTCTTTAGAATAATCACAACATTTACAGAAACAACAAAACACACCAGGAACTAATTTGTTAATTATGAGTTTTATGAGCCAGTAAATTAAGTCTCAGTTGATAAAGATTGTGAATGTTTGAGCGAAACTGTAATGGATGCATTAAATAGGAATAGAGCAAACAGAGAAGTTGAATAGGCTTGTAGTGTTCCAATAAGGGTAATATATCGCAGAACTAAAGGAAGAAATTTCAGTATAAGTATGATGGAGGCTGGCAGGCCTACTGAAATGTCTAAATAGGTAAAAGATGTTCTAATAAAGTGCCTTATTGCACAATCAAAATGCATTTCTGTTGTGATAAGCAAGAACTAAACATGTTTTCATAATAGTTCATTGACTTTAATGGACTGCAGAGCAGGTTTCAAAACGGTCTACTATTGAATGGTTCGATTTATGAGGAGACTTATTATTATTATTATTAATATTATGAGGAGACTCGGACTTGTGATAAAGTCTTATGAAATGCCATCAACTAATTTTTTTAACTTAACCACACATTTGCAGAAACAAGAAAACATACCCATTATTAATTATGAGCTTTATGAGCCAGTATAATAAGGCAGTAATCGGATCATTCAGTTGATACAGATTGTGCATAATTGGACGAAACTGGTGTTTCCAATGATCAGCAAGCAAGAACTGAAATATAACTGATCTATAAGCAAGAACTGAAATTACTTGTTTAATAATTTATTGATGCCGATGGACTTCAGATCAAGTTTCGTTTTGAATGTTATTAAGAACTTATGAAATGACTTCAATCAATATTTTAAAAATAACTGCAGCATTTGCCCCGGAACAAGAGAACATACCAAGAATCCATTTGCTATTTATTTTTTGTGGCACAGCAAAATGGTATATTCGAAAAATTAATTAATAAAGATTGTGCATGCTTTTTTGTATAACGCAGATGAACTGACATTGCCAATAATCCGATTAGGATGAGAGACAGTGGACAAAAGCGACAGGCTGCTTATATTTTCCCCTTCATCACAGGGGTTATTGTAAACAGAGAAGAAATAGATTAACTGATAATGAAATGATAGACAAGGTTGATAAGCTTTTATTTCTTGTTCTTCATTGGCGCAACAGTCCCATGGTGGGCCAAGGTCGTCTGCCTACTGGCAAATTTTGAGACAGAAGATCTTTCTTTTTACTGGGTAGGGTTGATAAACTTTCACTAGGAAAGTGGATTAGCTAGGTGGTGAAAGCTTTCTTTCCCTACTGCTTGATTGAAAAAGGGTAAGAAATAGCAACTTATAAAATTCGTTTACATGTACTTCATCTGATCCAACCTGGATAAGGAACATAAATTAGTTGGACTTAATATGCATATAAGAAAAATAAAATTCTACAGGCATTAAAACATGAACTTTTAATAGTTCTTTTAACTATTATGAGTTTTAGGAGCCAGTAAAATAAGGCTGTAATTGGAACACTCAGTTTCTAACGATTGTGAAACTGGCTTTTCCAAATATCCTTGAACAATGGACCTTGGATCCATTTAGGATACAATGGTCTAAGTACAAGGATAATTATAAAGCAGAAAAATATATGTAGAATAATTGATAATAAAATGATACAATTTGTAAATTAATTAGGAAAATTAACTAGCAATTTAACGAGAATCTTTTTTTTTTTGTTTTGTTCTCCAACTTTTGCTTACTTGAAAACTGGTAAGTAAGTGAAATATGTAAAAATAACCACACCATTTGCAGAAATAAGAATACATACCTATTGTTAATTATGAATTTTATCAACTAGTAAAATAAGGCTATAATCGGAACACTGATTTGATAAAGATATAACATATAAACATATAATATTTATATATATATATATATTATATATAAATATATATTACAATGGTTTACTATGTCCACTTTATCACAAGGATAATTGTAAAGGAGTCAATAAGGCAGATTATATCTGGAATAATTGATAATGAAATGATAAAATTTGTAAATTAATTAGGAAAATGAACAAGCAATTTGATGACAATTTTTTGTTTGTTTTGTTTTTCAACTTATATTTCCTTGAATATGAGTAAAAAAAAAAACTTATAAAATTAGATTGAATTTTATCCCTTACCCAAATTACCCCTTTTGACCGTATCCATACAGAAAACAAAACTATTTTAAATAACATAAGTATTAAAAAACAGAATGAACCACACAAATATTTTCATTACTTTATTCACATTTAACCAGATCATTCACCTACGTATATACATAAGAGATATTATATTCTAGTGACATAACAACACTGCAACATAGAAATAAATAATTACATTAAAACAATAAGACATAATAATACGTAATATGACATAACAAACATGTTACAACATTTAACTTTCAGCACTCACAACACTATTATTACCAGTTTTTCTCTATCTTCGCCAAATATGTCAAAGAAAAAGGTGGCTCTTTATGGCTTCTAGCTGAAATGATGACCTACTACAGAGGAAAAAAATATTCTGTTATATTTCGTGCTTCCTTTTAGAAGCCTCCGTAGAGTTATGATGTTTGTTCTGTTGCAGAGAACGTTAGTGCTAGTCCAGGTTTAATATCTTAGCAATAGATGTTATTTAATCTCGTACAAATCTTGCAACAATCTGACTTTATTGAAGTCGAGAGATGTTAAGGGAACTGAAGATGAAAAGTATTCAGCGTACAGATGAAAAGATATTTAAAGTTATTTCTTTTTAACTTATTTGTTTGTAGTTGATTCATACAACTTCCTTTTTTGTAACCTGCTATCTTTTTTTATATGAATAAAGATATATGTCTGATTCATATAAAAGATTTTCAAATACTTATAAAGTTTAATACTTAAAGATCCAATATTGTTTTATATTGTTTTTTTATTGTATTCTTTAATATTGTATTAATTTGGTAATTTAATATTGTTTCGTAACCAAAAAATCACATTTAGCAATATGATTAATCATAAAATTTTTATTTTTTATTATTGGGGCCAGTTATGTGTCTGATTCTTATAAAGGATTTTTAAATACTTAAAAAACTTTAATACTTGAAGATCCATTTTTTTCCAATATTGCTTTATATTGTTTTTATTGTATTAATTTGGTTACTTAACATTGTTTCGTAACCAAAAATCACGTAAAATCATCATTAGCTATTTAATTAACCATAAAAATATTATTTTTTATTATTTTGGCCACCAGATGGCACTAATATTTTTTATTATCGTTTTCCTTTATTTATTAATGGTTTATTTAGGAAAGTGATATGGAATTACAGCTTGTAAAGCGTTCTTATTGATATTGTGATTCATCATTTTACGTACACAAAACCGTTTTGATATTTCGAACCCTTCGTCGCCATTTTGATATCCTGTTAAGGTTATAGTTTGAATCTATCATTTTTAATTTAAATCGTTAAATATTGAGCTTAATTCCATGTAGAAGTGTATTAGAAATTCATTGTTATCGTAAATTCATTGTTATAAGTTTATCAACTTATTTCTTTGATTTAAAAAAATGAATTAGAAAAAGAATTAAAAAATAGAATTATAAATTAGAGAATTAGAATTAGAAAGAATTGAAAAGAATTAGAATTACTTTTAAAAAGCTAAAAATATTATTGCATAAAATGTTTTAATATTACTATTAAAACATTTTATTCTTTCAGAATTCTAGATTTTTTTTTTTTGTCATTATTGAACAGAACTTTGAACAGAACTTTCTAAGTTTATGATAATGACAATTTTTATAATTGTAATCGAAGATGAGTGGACAAATTTCTGTATATTGGTTAGATAATCGTTTGACATACATAAATGATGGTACATAAATGGTACCATAGCATAGATTATATGCCATAGTATAGATAATAATTATAGATTATATTGTCTCTTTGTTGGTAAGAAGTGCCCCTTTCTAAAGAAAAATGAATCGAAATTAAAATCAAATTTAATTAAAGATTAATTAATCTAATTAAAATTATTGCTTTATATATTTTTAAAAATATTGGAATTATACAATATACCTATCTTTTTTATTTTAATATTTTTTTCAAATACTTTTTTTTTTTTTAGCTATTGTTCAACTATAGATTATTTTGTTCAAATATTTCTCAGCTATTGTACAATTCTAGATTATTGTGTCTCATGTCTGACAAGAAGTGTCACTTTCTAAAAGAAAAATTAATCTAAATTAAAATCAAAATTAAAGATGAATTAATATAATTAAAACTATTGCTTTATATATTTTTAAAAATATTGGAAGTATATATGCTAACCATCTTCATTATTTAAATTATTTTTTTCAAATACCAAGTATTTTTTAGCTATTGTTCAACTATAGATTATTTTGTTCAAATATTTCTCAGCTATTGTACAATTATAGATTATTGTGTCTCATGTCTGACAAGAACTGACACTTTCTAAAGAAAAATTAATTAAAATTAATTAAAGATTAATTAATCTAATTAAAATTATTGTTTTAGATATTTTTAAAAATATTGGAAGTATACATGATAACTATCTTCATTATTAATTTTTTTTCAATTACCAAATATTTTTTTAGCTATTATTCAACTATAGATTATTTTGTTCAAATATTTCTCAGCTATTGTACAATTATAGATTATTGTGTCTCATGTCTGACAAGAAGTGTCACTTTCTAAAGAAAAATTAATCTAAATTAAAATCAAAATTAAAGATGAATTAATATATTTAAAACTATTGCTTTATATATTTTTAAAAATATTAGAAGTATATATGTTAACCATCTTCATTATTTAAATTATTTTTCAAATACCAAGTATTTTTTAGCTATTATTCAATTAGAGATTATTTTGTCCAAATATTTCTCAGCTATTGTACAATTATAGATTATTGTGTCTTATGTCTGACAAGAACTGACACTTTCTAAAGAAAAATTAATTAAAATTAATTAAAGATTAATTAATCTAATTAAAATTATTGTTTTAGATATTTTTGAAAATATTGGAAGTATACATGATAACTATCTTCATTATTAATTTTTTTCAATTACCAAATATTTTTTAGCTATTATTCAACTATAGATTATTTTGTTCAAATATTTCTCAGCTATTGTATAATTATAGATTATTGTGTCTCATGTCTGACAAGAACTGACACTTTCTAAAAAGAAAAATTAATTAAAGATTTATTAATCTAATTAAAATTATTGTTTTAGATATTTTTAAAAAATATTGCAAGTATACATGATAACTAACTTCATTATTAATTTTTTTTTTCAATTACCAAATTTTTTTAGCTATTGTTCAACTATAGATTATTTTGTCCAAATATTTTTAGCTATTGTTCAACTATAGATTTTTGTCCAAATACTTCTCAGCTATTGTTCAATTATAGATTATTTTGTCAAAATATTTCTCAGCTATCGTTCAATTATAGATTATTTTGACCAAATATTTCTCAGCTATTGTTCAATTATAGATTATTTTGTCCAAATATTTCTCAGTTATTGTTCAACTATAGATTACTCTGTCCAATTATTTTCAACTATTGTAGAATTACAGATTATTGTGTCTCTTGTTTGGCAAAGAAATGTCCTTTTCTAAAATAAAAATAAACTTCAAATTGAATCATGTAAGTAATTTATCAGTCATATTTCTGTTACTGTTGTCTTCACACTCTTGCTTAAAAAGTCTTGCTTCGACATCCCAGAGTACATTGCAGATGGCGACGGGGTGCATTGCTTCTTCCTGCAGCAAGCCAAAAGAGTCTGGAACTTCTGCCTGAATTTCTGGCTGAAGACGCTGTAGAGCAGAGGGTTGCAGGCGGAGGAGGTGTACGCCATGATGTTGACGAATATCAAGAAAGACCAGGTCTCTTTGAAGAGGGTGGGGGAGAACGTGTTGTAGATGAGCAGGATTTGGTGAGGAGAGAAGCTTAGGAAGTAGACAGTGACACCAGCGATCAGCATCTTGATGACACCTCTCCGAGCTTTCATGGCCCCTGCGAAGTTTTCTTTGCCGACTGCTGGTTCTATGGTTTTCAAGGCTTCGGAACTGAAGAGTTGTCTTCCAATGTGGATGTACAGAATTACCTGCAATATTAAAAATATGCTAAAGTCAAAATGCGGTGATGAGAACTACACTTGGACTTAATTCAAATTTTTAAATTTTGAGTAAAGAGGGGTCTGAATGGCCGAGTGGCTAGCCCTTTGGCGCTCGGTATATCAGGTTTCGGGTTCGAGTTCTGGTGGTGCCGCGGATGTTTTTAGTGGTTCGGAATCCACTTTAAGCCGTAGGTCCCGGTCTAACGTGAGCGTTGCGGAGTTATTGTTACTTCCTGGATAGTGCGCAAAGTGAGTAACGTCTGTGCAGCTCTTGCCTTAAGGCATCCAATATAATTGTCTAAGTGTTTGCCAGCTGCATTAGCATTTCGTGAGTATTGAGTATTTCATGAGTATATTCCTAATTATATGTGTAGGAATATTCATTTAAAGTAACGAGGTTTGTACTGACTAAAACTTAAAATAAAATTAACTATGCTTGGGATTTCGCCTCATTTATACAGGAAAAAAGGAAGAGAAAAAAGAACATGGAGACAGAAAATAGAAAGAGGAAACAGAAAACAATGATAAAAAAAAAAAAAAAAAAAAACTTCACCCCGAACCAGCAGAAAAAAAAAAAAAGTATGAAGACAAATAGAAAGTGGAAAAAGAAAAGAACGAGGAGAAAGAAAATATAATAAAGAGGAGTAAAAAAAAAAAAAAAAAAATGAAAGAAGGAAAGAAAAGAAGGACGAGAAGAAAAAGATAACAAACAGAAAAAGAATACAGAGAGAGAAAATAGGAAGAGGAGAAAAAGAAAAAGAACGCAGAGACTCTCTTTCTCTCTATATATATTGATAAGGAAGGAAAAAAAAAGTTAGAACAAAAAATGGAAGAGGAAAAAAACAAGGGAAAATAGTACGAGGAGAAAAGAAAGAAAGTAGAGAAAAAGAAGAAGAACGTGGAGAAAAACAAATATGGAGGCAGATAGTACGAATGGTGATAGTACCATGGTGAAGAGTTTTGCTATTAAAGTGTAGCAAATACAAAGTTATCCAGATTACACTTACTTAGTGGCTTATCAAATTACTTTCAATTCGATGCTACTGTAATACGAAATAAATACTGCCAGGGATAAAATTTGAGGATTCACATAATATTCATTAAGAAGAAATTCTTGTAGGAATTGGTTGTATTTTCAGACGTGCAGATTTCAATTCAGTTTATCAGGTTTCGAATTGAACTTCTTCAATTTGTAAGAGTTTCGCCCAATCATCTGCTGAATTCTGTTGCTCTCGTGAAATTTCATGACATACAAATACAGCAAATTCAATGTTATTTTCTTTACACCTACGAATTATCACATTACTTTCAATTCGATGCTATTGTAACTCGAAACAAATACCTTTCTAGGGTCAACCTTTGGGGATTCACGTCCCATCCATTAAGGACAAATTTTTGTAGGAATTGATAAGATTTTCGGATATACAGATTTCAGTTCGGCTTTCTTATTAGGTTTCGAACTGAACTGTTTCAATTTGTAAGAGTTTCAGCTCCAGATTTTTAACCAGCTCAAACTTTGTTTATCTCGCAAAAATTTCATGATATTTTAGTATATAATTTTAAATCTCAATTTGAAATTCGTATAGCTTGCCACTAAACTTAAAATAAAAAGAAAAGAAGCACAATGAAAGTATATCTTCAATTATCCACATAGAATAACCATCTCGATTTTGCAATTTCCACAATTTACAACATTACAAAAATATCATCACTTACGGCTATGTTTACAATGGATAGAAAAATTTGAGGAGGTTTTCTTTGTGAAGAGAATTTATGAGAATTTTTTTCTCCTATTGCCTGTTCTATAATGAGCTGAATTTTATTTTATGGCTGACGTAAGGGTTTTATGAAAACGAATACGAATGAGATATGAGCGAAAAATGAAATCAGTTTTTCAGTTGGCAGAAAAAGAAGAAAGAAAAAAAGAAGAGCTCTCACAAAAGGTGAAAAATCGGATCTTTTCCCAATTCTGGAAAGAATATATAAATGGAAATTACTTAATCTTCTTGTTTTCACAAGAAAAAGTGTGTGATAGAAAAAAAGATCGTCTTTTTTTCTTCGAAAACTGTAAAAATAAATTATGTAAACAATCTAAATTTTTAGTGATTTCTATATTATTTTACTGCTTAATAATAATATCACCACTTCTATATCACGATATCATTATTTATTAATTATTTTCAAAGGGTCATGCTCGTAATCTTTTTCACATAAACATTAAGTAGCTATAACGTCTCGGCCTATACTAGACTATAAATGCTTCAAGAAGAAGGACACTTTCAGGTTTATGGGAACACTTTAATTTTTATTGACAAGTTTTATTATATATACAAATACAGAATTCTGGGTTATTATACAAAGAAATGAAAACTAAACACATAAATTTGATCACAAGTACACGATTAAATCACAAGCGCAGTTCACTCCAAGGTCAGAGATTTTTAGAGTCCTCGAGTTTACGACAAATTGAAAACGCGTGGTTTGCGGCAGACCTTAATTATCACACGGCGTTACACGAAATCACAAGGAGCTCACTTTGGAAACAGGCAGAAATTCCGACTTGCTCAGTCACTTCAAGGAAAAAAACCAAACACTTCTGGTCCAAGAGGGGGGTCATCTTCCCTCACTTCTCATTGGAGTAGACATTTCTCAGCTCATTGTCTACCACTAATTACGATGGAACAACTCATGGTGTATATGTATATCCATTTACACATTTCCATCTCTCTCTATATATATAATTCTATATAACCATATTCCATATGTAATTGTTTCGACCTGTAAAGGTCGCACAGACAATCGCTAATTTCATGAGTCTCATTATACATGACACCGAATAACTGCTATCAGATTTGAGTGACAGGTTGTTCTCCTTAGTTCAAAACATTAATTGCATGTAATATAACTATCCACAACAATGCTTGTCTGCTGTAAAATTTGAGTGATGGGTTGTTATTATGTAGTTGTCAAAGAATATACATTCCTCTTTTCTGGGAACGGAATGCTATAACTCTTCCCTTGGGAGAAATGCTACTAGTGCTTATTGAGATTCAACAGTGTGTTGTATTGCAATTATTTATGCGCTCATGATAATACTCGTGTATGGTGTTGTTTGGAAAATTCGTACTAATAGAGAAAAACAACATACATATAAGCATGAGAATCTTATAAATGCAATTAAGTCTTGAAATATACAGCGGCTGGACAATTTAGAAGGAATGGAGGACGATAGAATGGCAAAATAAAAATGTATAAATGAACGTTAGAGGGTAAGAGAAAACCTGAACGACCTAGAAAGGATAATTTCAAAAAATGCTGGTTGATGTAGGAAGGATGGTAAGAGAAAACCTGAAAGTTTTAGGAAAACCTGTTAATGAAGTATTCGTGTCACTCTACAGTCATTTTTTGCACACATTAGACTTATTAGACCGATACCTATAATTTAACGTGAATTCCAAACCACTAAGGGGCATCTATGCCACGCCAGGATTTAAACCTGAAGCCTGTGGTATCAAAGGAAAAGAGTGCTAGCTAGCGCAATCAGGCCACCTGGTAGTAAAGAAAAGTAAGAGATAACTCGGCTTATATGCAAAGTAGGATAAGCGAAAACCTGAAAGATTTAGGAAAACTTGGTAGACTAAGGGAGAAGGATAAGAGAAAATATGGCAGACAGAAGAAGGGCAAGAGGAAACTTATAACCCTTAGTAACAAAAGGTAAGATAAAATTCGATAGCCTAATGAAAGAGGTGAAGAGAAAATCTGATAGTCTAATGAAGGAGGTTAAGAGAACATCAGGAAGATTTAAGAAAACCTGATAGTCTAAGAAACAAAGGTAAGACGAAGTCTGGCAGGCAGAAGAAGAAGGGCAAGAGAAAATTTGTAAACCTTAGTAATAAGGGTAAGATAAAATCCGGTAGCCAATGAAAGGAGGTTAAGAGAAAAATCTACTAAACTTTGGAAGGAGGGTAAGAGAAAGTCTGGAAGATCTAGGAAGAAGGGCAGGAAAAAAAAAACCAGGAAGACTTCGAAACAAGGCAAGAGAAAACCTGGCAAACCTAGAAAGGAGAGTACAAGAAAACCTAGAGATCAAGGAAAAGTTGAAAGAAAGAAGTGGAGAAATATCGAGATGCAACGAAAATGAGACAATAGAAAAGAAATGCAAGGAATAGAAAAAATTAGGAAAGTATGATCAAAATGACCATCATGCACCACGGGTTATAATGCCAAGAATGATAATGGTGAGGAATACATACATACTTTTTAAAACGGTCTATTATTTATATCTAATAATTTCAGCATTATTCGCCGAATATTTGTGCTAATATAGTTTGTAGTCTTAAAGTCACTATAAAGATATATTAAAATATATGTAATATGAAACTATCACAATATCATCAAAAAGTTTAAAATAATTTTTATTGCGAATTGATTTTCAAAATTATTACTCTCTCTAATATATATGAAATTAAAATTTCGTGACTGCATTATGTATATGTATTTGCTAAAAACAATATTACAGTTAATATTTTTTTCTTTAAAGTTAAATATAATTGCCTAGTTAAAATTCGCGAAACATTCAAATGATATTTTTTATTTGCGATAGTTACAGCAAAGTTAAAACAAACGCGGAATTTAAACTAATTGTATATTCGCATTCGTACTTAAGATTTAATATAGTTTAAAACTTTTTTTATTTGTTTGAAATATGAAGATCTTGAAAATCCAAAAGAAATTTTTAAGATTAAAATAATTAAATTAGGTCGCTGTATGTTAGCTAGATTAATAGAATTTTGATATAAAGTACGAGATTTTATACGTTTACGAGATACGTTTTTATCAAAATTTATTTGAAGAGGTTATTTATATTTTTTTAACAACAAAATTTTGCATTTACTATATTTCAAATAACAATCCATAATAATAATATAGTTAGCATAAATTAATTATATTTGTTGAACATTCAACGATCAATGGTGCAACGTCTCGGCCCATACTAGATCTATAACGGCTTCAAAAGGAAGGCTACTTTCAAGTTCATGGGAACAGTTTAATTTTTATTTAAAAACAGTATATATATATATATATATATATATAGAACTTTATTTAAAAAAAAAATAATTTGAATTAAGATAATAATTATTTGATTAAAGATAATAATTTGATTAATAATTTGATTCACAAGTGCAGCTCATTCCAGATTTTCAGAGTTCCTATGAGAGTTTCTATGACGTAACTATTTCACCATGTCTGCGGCAGACCTAAATTATCACAAACCACGAGGGGCTCATTTTTAAAAACAGGCCGGAACTCCTGCGTATTCAGTCACTTCTGAAAAAGAGAAAAACCTTCTTGTCATAAAAACTATCCTCTTCCTCTCCCAAAACCTCCTTTTAAGAATATTCGTCAGGATCAGCTTCCCTCACTACTAAATTGAGTAGACACTTTCGCAGCCCATAGTCTATCACCACTCACGATGCAACAATTCAGGGTGTAGTCCATATTCCATCTGTAATTGTTCCGACCTTTGAAGGTCTCACAGACATTCGCTAATGTTATGAGATCGCATTATCCCTAGTACTGAATATCTTCTATCGGAATTGGGTGACAGGTTGTTCTCATTAGTACAAAACACTAATTGCACGTAATAGAACTACCTACAACACTGCTTGTCTTTTGTCAAAATTGAGTTCCCGTGTTTTTATTATGTACTTTTTAAAGAATATACGTTCCTCTCTCCTGGGAACGTAATGCTATAACTCTTCCTTGGGAAAATACTACTAATGCTTATTGAGATTCAACAGTGTGTTGTATTGAAGTTATTAAAATACGCTCATGATTTACTTTGTATGGAGTTATTTAGAAAACAACCATGTTCAATAATACAAAATATATGTATGATTCACCTAAGTCTTTATAAATAAAATTTAAGTTTAGAAATAAGAAATAAAGTGAATGGACCATTTTGAATTAAGTTTGATTCCTGTTGAGCAAAAAAAAATACATTAAAAAAGTTTTGGTTGAAAATGTAAATGGAATGCGTTAAAGTATAAAGTAAGTAATTTATTTCAGCTTGTTTATAAATAAGCATGCTCAATAATTTCAAAAAAGTATGTTTTTTTACCTTCTTTTCCTAATGACATCTTTGGGAAAAAATATTTAAAATTTAAGTATTTGAATATAGAGAAATCAAATCATTGTAGATTAAGAATATCTGAAGATTTCCTGTTGAGATAAAAAAGTGATTAAGAAAAGTTTTTTTAAATTTGTTAAATATTAGTTAAAAACAGATTTTTTTTCAAAAGAGAGCTGATAAATTCAAACAGTTTTCCAAAAAATTAGTTGTTGTGTAGTAACGTAGTCTTTTTTAAAAATAGTATAAGTATATCTTTATAAAATTAGTAGTATCATTTACACTGCTAATTGCTATTTGAATATATAGATATTTTTTTTACAAAATGTCTATTGTAATAGGAATATATGATGAATTGAGCTTATGTATGAATGTCATATAAGGTTTTAAAAAAATTTGATTCCAAAATATTAATTAAAAACAGATTTATTTGCAAGAACATTAATTTTAAACAAATTTCTTTTTAAAAATAATGTCAGACAAAATGTGAAATATTTACACTACTAATTGCTATTTAAAAAAAATTTTTTTTACTGAAATGTATATTGTAATTTGGATATTTAAATTAATATTTATTGATTGAACTTATGTATGGATGTAATTTAAAGCTTTTTATAATTTGATTCTAAAATATTAGTTAAAAACTGTTTTTTTATGCAAAGCATTTTTTAAAAAAATAATTGCGATATAAAAAAAAAAAAAAATTTGCATTATAAATTTTTTTTTAATAAAACAAATAACATAAATTTGAACAATTCGTGCCGTTATTATATATTTAAATTAATATACATTATTAACAACCAGTTAATGTTTACAGCTATAATGTTAATGAGTCTATGGAATAATGCATATTTTGTTGGTTGTTTTATGAAATCATTTTTTTGAAAAAAATTGTATATAAATTAAAAATAGTGCATTATAACATTACATAAACATATTGCCACAACTGTATTTTTAAATTAATATATATTATAAACAGCCAGAGAATGTTTACATCTATAGAATCATGTTAATGCATGTTTTGTTGCGTTTTCTGTGCAAATCATTTTTTTCTGAAAATAATTGCAATATAAATAAAAAATTTGTATTATGGACATCAATAAAAGTATTGAAACTTTGAAAATTTAATTAGGATATGAAATTTTTAAGGCTGTAAAGTTGAAAGTGAATTTAGCATTTGACATTACAAATTTTATGAATTATATAAATTCGTAAAAATTATTATTTTGTCTTTCCTTCCCATATGAAAACCACAAAATTTCTAAATGGTGGGGTTTCATAAAAACTACAAACTGTATGATGGTTTTAATAATTTTTTAAAGTTATCATTATTTAAAAAAATATGTTGTGTCTATGCTTTTTCTTCTAAAGTTACTGAATATAAACAACTTTTTGCATATGCACGAGTTATTCTGCTAAATCTTGTTAATTTTGGTTAATACAATACTTTTATTCATCCACTCAAGTTGCAATGTAGACCTACCTTCTAGTGGTGCACTCCGGGCAACGTTTTATACGGCTAAATTCAGTAATTTTTAATCCATGATTTTAGTTTTGCATGTATTGCAATGGAATCCTGGTGGCACCAAATTTGTCTCAATCAAAAAGAACTGATTTAATGAACATCTGCATTGGAATTAGGATTTTTGACTTTAACCAAACTACATTCTTTGTGATTTGGCAGAACTAATGAATGTCAAGATCATCTCCATCGTTGCTTTGCATTTCATGTTTTTAACAAATAGTAGACGACGACATACCGTCTAGTTAAAGAACTCTTAAGGCAATGACATCGGACAATTTTTTTTTATGGCATTTTCTTCTTTTTTTTATTATTGCCATTGACCTTGCCATTGTTCTGCAGTGCGGGAAGGACATCCCATGAGTAATCTACTCATGGAGGGGGAAAGGGGCTTCTTTATTTTGATGGAACACTGGTAGGTAGAAGTCTGACTTGACTCCGTGTCGCTATAGAAAGAGGGCAGTGTTTTCCGGGAAGACTTTTAGTGGGAACTACCCGCACTTGCCTATCGTATGTTAGAAAACCCGGAAAACTCCACGATTCACAAGGTAAGATACTGAACATCACAAACGCCCTAGATTTTGCCTCTTATTTGTAACAGTGTCTACCACAAAAGCCGCCAGTGTATGGAACCTCAACCCTAATGCTCACCAGCGGCATACGTTTTCACTGAGCAAGTCTGGTATAGTGTGGTAAGTCTATTGTATAATTATTCTCTAGTATTAAAAAATTATTCTTAGTATGATCTGTTATTAATTAATTACTCTATTATTAAGTCTATTGTATTAAAAATACTTAGTATTTTAATATGAAAATACTCACATTTAAATAAATAAGTTAATTGAATACTTATTGAGTGACAATATATTTTAGACATTAAAATTTACGATAATACTATAATATAAAGCATTTGTATAATAATTTGTCTATTTCCGTTTGATTTCATATATTTTGTAAAATAAAAAAAAAAAAATTCACAAAGAAAGAAATAAAGAAAATATTTATTTAAAATTTAAAGCTTGTTAATGAGTTTCAGATTTTTAAAAAAAAAAAAAGTATAGCAACAAAAATATTAAAATAAAATAATTAAAATAATGCTAGTTTTATAATTATTTGAACGTTACTAATACCAACAACGTATTAGAATAACATAATTACTGTCAAATAGATAATTCTATGTTCTATATTAGTATTATTTTTCAGAATTTAATCAGTCATAAACAGTACAAAAGGGAAAAATGAAGAAGAAAAGGAAAATGAAGATGAAAATTTCTTTTTTTCATATTTTTTAAAAAATTAATTAAATTTTTAAATAACTGTTGTTAAATTGGTACTCAGATCTATAAGATAATTATTTAATAAAATAATAAATTTTTATGAGAATAAAAATGTACATAAAGGACCTATTTTTTTTGCATAAACTTAAAACATGGTTTTATTCTTGAATAGAAATCTTTATAAAACATTAGCAATATATATAATGCATTAGTATGCTAAATAATTTTCAAATTACAATAATTTTTAAATTTAAATTACATGTATACTAATTCACAATCATTTTCTAATTTACTACATTTTCTAATTTATAACACATTTTCATTTATTCTAATTTATAGCTATTTCTAATTTACAACAATTTTCGTTATTTTCTAATTTACTGCATTTACAACAATTTTCTAATTTACTACATTTACGACAATTTTCATTTATTACAATTTACAATTATTTTCTAATTAATTTTCTGATTTAGAATAATTTAATTTAATGTACCTGTTTTCCACTTACAATTATTTTTCTAATTTACTGCAATTTTCATTATTTTTTATTTACAGCTTTTTTTCTAATTTTACATTTTCTAATTTATGGCAATTTTCATTTATTGCAATTTACAATTATTTTCTAATTTAGAATAATTTTTTAATTTAAATTACATTTATACAGAATTTGCAATTATTTACAACAGCTTTCATTATTTCGAATTTACTTCTGTTTTCTAATTTACTACAGATTCTAATTAAAGACAATTTTTATTTATTATAATTTACAATTATTTTCTAATTTAGAATAATTTTAAAAAATTTAAAATTACATTTATTCTAATTTATATTTTCTTTACTAATTTTGCAATTGTTCTAATTTACATTAATTTTCTTTTCTTTTAATTTACATTTGTTCTAATTTAAATTAATTTTCTTTTCTTTTAATTTACATTTGTTCTAAATTAGAATAATTTTCTTTATTCTAATTTATATTTATTCTAAGTTACATTAATTTTCTTTTATTCTAATTCAGAATAATTTTCTTTTTATTAATTAATTTACAGTAATTATTAAGCAAACATTAATGCTTTTTTTCGTTTTATCCATTTTATTTAGCCATATATATATTTCTAAGCATAAAAATGTATTTTCGTGAAAAGCAACGGAACTCACTTGCAGCATGTGTGTGAATGAAGTAGAAGAGGAAGAACTCGCAGTACTTGAAGATGATGAAATCCGAGAGGTTTGGAAACTGGATGACGCAGGGTGTGAACTTAGGGGTCTATGGGGATGATCACGTGATAGAGCAGGTTGGGGGAGGCACACACCATGGCCGATGGCCAGATGATGGAGATGACCAGGAGTATTCGTGTGTGCGGCAGCAGAGGATGTGGGCTTTTTATGGGGTGCATGATGGCGATGTATCTGAAAATAAGCATAAAAAGTTCAATGATATAAATCTTTAATAAAGAAGATATTATCATTATTTACTACTGTATCCAAAAAGTAAGACCAATATATTTTTTTTTCAAACATTCTTTATTTATTCTTCCAAATTTATTTCTCCGCCTTCAAAGCAATCCTCTCCGGACACAATGAACTTATACCAACGTTTTTTTTTGCAATCCTCAATGCATGCTGAAAATACATTGAGGATTAAAAATGCAAAAATTTGTTGATGCATTAGTTGATGCAATTTGCAATGCATGGAGGAAATAAAAATAAAAAAACACTTTCTGCTGAAGTTTTTAAAAAATATTATTTAATCATTCGTAGACATAAAATATTCATAATATAAGTAGTACATCATGAATGCATGATTTTACACTTTGAATTTTCTGTTTCTGTTTTGTAAATATTAGTTTCATACTATCACTAATTTATTTTTAAAGCCATTATACACTTCTGAATTTTAGATTTAGAAATATATGCATGAAAATTATGCACTGATTTTTTTATAATGCTATTTAACATTAATGCTATCATAAGAATTATCTGTTACAAAATATTGATATAAAATTTTTTTTATTAAGGCATTAGAGCAATGTAATATATGTAATATATTGTTATAGTGCATTAAATATTGGCGCTAATTAGTTAGTTAGATGCTAAAAATGCATTGAGGACTGAAAATATGCAATGCAATTTGTTGATGCAATTTGCAATGCATTGAGGATTGCAAAAATGCAATGCAAAACATCAATGCAATGCATCGGCCGGGATGACCTTCAAAACGCACGCCGATTCACGTTGAATCGACTCAAAACGGTGTTCCCAGAGTGGTCTTTCGAGTTTGGGAATAGCTAGAAGTCACACGGTGCTAAAACAGGTGAATACGGTGATAGAGGAACGATATGGGTTTCATTTTTGGCAAAAAAGTCACGAAGAATCAATGCAGTGTGAGCTGGCGCACTATCGTGATGCAAAAACCAAGAGTTGTCTTTTCATAAAAGTGACCTCTTTTTGCGAATAGCTTATGCGTGTAAATCACATCCGGTAAACCCAACCACACTCAGTTATAATCGAGCTGCAAAACCTGCACACTATCAATTTATGTTTCGAAATATAAACAAACAAAGGTTAATAATGAACTTTATTCCTTTTTAATTATCTTTGCTAAGTTCTTTTATTATTTGTAGCATGATGTTCTGCCATTCAGACTTAAAAAAGTAAATTTTTGAATGCATAGAGACATTCTTTAAATGTCATTTCTTACAATGTTCAACTAGAATCAATGAGCCTCTTCCAATATAAAGTAAAATGATGTAATTGAAACGATCTATTGTAGCTGAAATTGTGCCAAGGAAAACAAGCTGGTTTTTATATAAGCACTCATTGTGAGCTAAGTCCACTGGCAGCTTTGTTGTAAACACTGTTTCAGAAAACGAGGAAACTCGATGGATTTTGTGTTGTTCCGCATGTTGACTCGTTAGTTGGACTATCTGGTGGGGTAAAGCCTGATGGCCAATTGGCTAGCGCACTGGCCTTTGGTACCATAAACTTCAGGTTCGAATCGGTGTGGTGGCATATATGTATGTTAGTGGTTTGCAATCCACGTTAAACAGTAGGTCTTGATCTAATTAGCAAAAATAACTGTAGAGCGGTAAATAAAAACTAAATTAAACCAGGTGGGAGTTCTCAGGTTTTTCTCCCTTACGATACGCAAATGTGGGATAGTTACCCCTAAAAGTCCTCCCAGAAGGCACTGCTCTCCTACTTCATCAACACGGAGCATAAGTCAGACTTCTACCTACGGGTGTTCCGTCATAACAGAATCTGCTCAACACTTCCTCCCTTCCATGAAGGATACAGCCACAACAACAATAATTGTATTTGTGTGGTGTTTGTGCATGTATAAACCACATCCGACAAATCCAACAAGGCCCAGTTACAATCCAGCTGCATATTCTGCTCAAAACACTTTATATTTGGAAATATAAAGAAAAAAAGATAATTATAAATTTTATTTATTTTATTATTTTCGCTCACAACAGAAGTTGCACCCATCTTCCCTCCTTTCATAAGGTATACGACAACAACATCAGCAACAATTGTACGCATGTGGTGTTTGATCCATCCTACACCTACCCATCCAATCCTACAAACTACATCCAGTAACCAACCACTTACAATCCAGCTGCCCAACCTGCACACTACAGTTAAATATAAAGAAATAACCAAAATACTACAATATAAAAACACATATATACTACACATTTACATAATAAATATTATTATTTGTATATAAATATGTAGCATATATGTGTTTTTATATTAAAACTAACATATAAAGAAACAAAAGGTTAGTAATAAACTTTATTCCT